>CM037792.1:49710786-49760786 GCA_021229015.1 Solen grandis | reverse complement strand
TACGGCGTGATGTTGGATGTATGGTGCAGACAAAATTACCAAAAGCCGCGACATAACTAAGTAGTTAAAATGTTGCTGGTATCCCTTGTGTTGGCGCTTACAGAGCACACCAGAGTACTCCGAAGACTGGCTGACTGTGTCATTATTGCGGTATTAAGCCATTCATTTACAACGTGATATCACAGTGAGAGAACTATATCGGTCTAATGTAGAGAAAAGATTGCCAAGTGACAGATATAACGTCGATAGAACGGTTCTTCTTCTATTATACTGGGACCTCACATATGTTTCCTAAGTTGAAACAGTACTGTCATGGAAAGTCATCACCTCAAGCGGGGTTCGAACCCACAAACTCCGGATCTGATGTCATGTACGTTACCAGTGGGCATCGGCGTCCCTTCAATGGCGACCAAAAAGCTTTGGGATGTGCCAGTAAAACCGCCCCAATTCCAGATGTAACTTCGTATCTTGTTGATTGCATTTGATTGAAAATGCAACTGAGATTATTATAGCTCCCGTTTTAACAGTAAAATATTTTATTTGCTTCATTGCAGATTAAATGGCACTTTATTACTTCATGTATCTTATATTCATGCGAAACAGAGAGTAATTATCTGCAACTACTATAGTGCGGTCATTAACTTTATGCTTTATTTTATTATTGACAGTTCTGTTCAGTATTTGTTGGGGTGGGGTGCTCGGGTCTGCTTCTGTACTTGGTTTAAGTTACGGGTTAATATTTTTGGTCTAGTTTGTTTCTGAATTAGATTACATACCTCGGAAAATGACAGCACTCTGCATACCGATCGAGGTACAATCCGAATTTGTGGGGTATTACGAGTCGCACAGAGATACACTGCTAAGAAAGCTCTCTCTCTCTCTCTCTCTCTCTGTCTGTCTCTCTAATTACTGGTGCTCAAAAACTTCGTCAGTACTTTATTTTCTTATATTTTATGCATAACATGACTGATCACTGTACAAGGAATAAAACAAATAGCTGTAAAGTCTTAAAATTCCAAATTAAAATGTATGGCTTTGGTGCTTATGAGGTGGTGATATTACATACCCGTGTCTGCATAGTACTAAAATTGTCATTAATTTTGTCACGTAGGAGATGAAACCACCGGGTACTTCGGACATTTTTTTCTGGTCAATTTCTTTTCCAAAATATTTTGTTTAGATACACACATATTTATCGACCATCGAATAATCCGATCCCGGGGAATTCAAGTAAGCGGGGTTTAGTGCACGTACTCCCGGGCTAGTAACTGGAAATTAATCTACACTCATGCTCAATTTGAATTGTTTGCATAATTGGCTAAATACATATACGAGTGTACATCAGAAAGTTTCTGGCATGGCCTTTCTTGGCCTTCAGAATACGCTTGGTGATAACTGCCCTTCATATTCTGGAATTAAATTTAGGTTGCAGAGTTCAAGCAATGGAGTGAAGAGAAACAGGGAGGATATCCTCATACTTCAGGTCAACGCACTTGTCCACACCTCACAATTAGTTGCATTGGCTGCAGCAACTGAATGTGGCTTCAATATGTTGCCTCATCCCCCGGATTTGCCTCCCTATTCCGTATTTGGCGCATTCTTTCCGTATTCCCCTAATGCCTCGGCATTCTTCCCTTTTTCTGATTTGCGCATTCGTTTCCCGTATTCCCCTGATTTGCCTACCCCATTTTCCGTATTCCCCCTGATTTGCCACCCCATTTTCCGTATTCTTCTGATTTGGCAACCTCATTTCCCGTGTTCCTCTGATTTGCCACCTATTTCTAAAACTTAAAGAACTGCAGGAATGATGATGAAGTCATTAGGGCTGTTGAGGTATTTTTGAACCATCAAGATAAATAGTTCTTCCGGGTGACATAATTAAATTGGAGCATCTTTAGAACAAATGCATTTAATCGAAGGATGATTATGTTGAAAAATAAGGCATTTTGACTATTTGAGTTTATCTTCGCTTCAACAGTATTACGTCCAGCTAATTACAGATGGAGGAAGACCCCGAATGCACGGAAGCATCTGGGTAGAACCACTGACCTACCGCAAGCCAGCTGAAAGGCTTCCTCACATGAAAATCCAAATGACCCTACCGGGATTCGAACCCACGCGGTGAGGGGCATAGTGAGTGTTTAAAGTCAGCGACTTTACCCTCTCGGCCACGGAGGCCCCACTTTGGTCAATATAGCTCCCATATTAATATATCACATGCACTTTGGAAGATTTAAATATTAAATGATCCTTTATTACTGCATGTATCTTAAATTAATGCGAAATAATGAGTGATTTTCTGCATCAGCTGCTTTACAAACCGATATTAGAATATCAACTTCATTATTTTGTACAGTGGGCATTAGGGTCATATTGCCTAATGCATATCCTATAAAAAAATTTATCTCTCTGTCTATCCTTCCATCCATCTAATATTTATTTATGTATATTTTGTGTTACATGTATCTATCTTTCTATCCATCCACCCATCCAATATGTATCCTGTATATTTTGCGCGTTAATTATACAATATATGTCCATGCCGGTGGTGGGGAGAGGACACTCATATCTCGGGTTTTCTTCCGTATTTTTTGGCAAAATTGTGTTCTGGTTTGAAAAAGATAGTTTCACGGTGCATAACCATATAGGCGGTCTCTCTGCAGATATTGCTGCATCGACAGTCTCTCTGCGTTCGCGCCGGTTACTCTCTGCAGTAAACAAAATGCGCGGTGAGTTGCTCAAAATTAGGTATCGCACAGTACATTATAGTTACCTACTATATGTATATCAATTATCAGCGACTCGGTTATAATGTTTAGTGGTGTGCCGACATAAAACAGAACCTGGCACTTTCTACATGCTTTAACGAGTTATTGTTTTGATTTAGTTCATACCTTGTACATTGCACATGTTCTTTTATGTATATTTTTCAAGAAATACCGATAAATTTGCCAATTTTAACATTTGATATGGTAATGCACCGTGAATTTGTTTCAGATCTTGGAAAATGACAACACTCTGCATACCGATCGAGGAACAAATCGAATATGTGAAGTATTACAAGAGAGTCCCACAAGTTATACTTTACTAGAAAGCTACATGACACACACACACACACTCTCTCTCTCTCTCTCTCTCTCTCGTGTTCAAAAAGCTTAAATGCATCAGAATTTTATTAATTACATGGCTGTCAAATGAGTACATGTAAAACAAATAGCTATAGAGACTTCCAAACCCAAAATAAAAAGTAGGAATTTGATGATGGTAATCACAATGATGATGGTGATGATGATGATGATGATGACATACCCATGTCCGTATAGTACTGATGAAATAGTGTCACTAGTTCTGTACCTGATAAAACCCTCTAGTATTATTTTTGTACAAGTATAAATCGACCATCGGATATTGCAAACAAGTTCATCAGGTCCCGAGTAGTTCGAATAAGAGGAGTTTATTGTACGTATTTGTGGTTTAAGATGTACATTTGTATTCATTTCCATTATTTTTATTTATATCATTATTACTACATATTGATATCTTTTAATCACGGAAGCACCATTGAAACTCCTTACTCAAAAATTATTGAGGGTATGGTACCTCTCGAATCCGTTCATTTAGCCCTATTACTGTTGGGATGAAATTATTTGTTTCAACAAAGTCCGCTATGCATATATTAATCTCTTGCGGCCCCGGTACTTTTCCACTCAGCCATTTTACAAAGGCTTTGGTTGCCTTGAGCGCAAACCTTTTTTTCAATCCAGATAAAGGATGTAACACAACATCCTTTGTCCGTGGCGTCAGTACACCCTGCCAAGAATACAGGACGTCATTCATCGGACGATGATGCTGAGTATAGTTAGTTTCAAGAAACTTGATAAGGTGCCCAACGCTGGTTGTATCGGCCCATGGTGATTCAATATATCGGTCGGACCAGAAAACCGGATATGGAGCAATAGCCTCGTTTTCGTGATAAATTACAATGGCTCTGTATGGCGTCTGCCACAATGCTTGTAAATTGGTGCCCCATGTTTTGTATGTCGTGCTTGAGTAGGGTTGGGGAACAAGTTTTAATTGGAATATATTTTGTATAATTTCGAGCAGCGTATAGTGTCGGTCTGGTGTCATGTTGTAGAAATGATTGAAATCCATTATGACGACTTCATACGGATTGGCGTCTAGGAACGCGTTGATTTCTTCAAGGATGGTGGCCACTTGTGGCCCGTAAAGCCCGTGAACAAATCTCAACTCATTGGTCTCTGGACAAAATGCAACTCGAAAGTCCAGATACCGAATCCCAGCCTCCAACTGCTGACTGACGGAAAGACTTTGTGTCTTTGACCAATTATACAAAATTCTTTTTGCACAGCAGCAATTGCCTAATAGTCTGACGACTTTCGATTGGTCAACTGCAACTCCCGATGCCATATCCAGGTCAGAGGCCGCTGAATCGTGTGAACCTGAAATATAAAAGATTTTCTTTTTTAAATATCGCAGGCAGTATATATTTTCCCAAAATAATCACTTCATTTTCGACAATTTTGCAGACGCAATGAAGGCCTTATGTATATGCATGTATATAGATTTAATTTTGCGATCTTTTTATTATACAGTTGGAAAATGAAAAATGATAATGAGAAAGGGGTGGAGTAAAGGAGTAAACTGCAAAGGTATTTTTATAAACATGTCCACGCCTGTTAACGAAAAAGAATATTTTTGATAACATTCACGCTTCACGAATACTGAAAGTGTCTGTACAATTAATGTTATAATAAATGATGTTATTCTACAACGAAAATATCTTACAATATATATGTTTAAGAAAATTATAAATGTAAAGTGTTGATAAAGGCGTCACCCAAAATGAAACTCGACCTTAAGCCAGGAGAAGCTGTATATATACATTTACTTTTTTAGTTTACTTATTTATTTTACGTCGATTGGGAAACAAATTCTTATAACTTATACTAACTTCTCTCGACGGTTCATGGGTTGGACCAGTACTTTGCGCCGGTGAAGGCCATAGAAAAACCTTGCCTAAATGGGGTTTGGACCCACAACCTTCGAATCCACAATCGTATGTCACTGGACCACAGCGCCTAATCCTAACCCCTATTACATATTTGGATCATATTTCATTACATCAAAACATTGTTATTCTTCCTGTCAATATTATTAATCTACAATGTACATTGTGATGGCATACAAAACGTAAGAGACCAGTTCTGGTAGCCGAGTGGTTAGAGCGTCCGCCCCGGAATCGGGCGGTTAGCGCACATCACGACTTTGAACCCTATAAACAAATTAAAAGCACGTATGTTAGGGAGTTTTTAATTTGAGGCGTTTATTTTCCCTTTGTTATAATATTTGAAATCACAAAATATGAAGAAATGGAAACATTCATGCATTCCTTTTTGAAGTAATAGACAATACCCAAGAAACATGAGGAAGTCGAACACTGCATGGCTGTTTTATATACACAATCCAGACATCATTATTGGAATGCAATCAACACATAACCCTTTGAAAGCAATCGAAAGTTTTCATTAGTTAGTCCATTATTCTGTATTATATCTGCAACTATGGTTCCTAAACTGTCAATCAAGTATGTTTATTTATGTGAAACTGAAACCCATGGTCCCTATCCTGTGGTTGGACACTGGGACATAATATAGCTCATGATCTATTCAGATCTATTCAGACGAATCCCAATAGTATAAACATTCCCGTGTTTTCACGGGACATTTACTAGTGTACTGAAATTACAAAGAATAACGTCGCGAAAATGTGTCAATAAAGGTAAGCGACAGTAATCAAAGGATATGAAAAACTGTAACGGATATTTCACAGGACCACAAGTATATTTAAGACATACTGTTCAAAGTACACCATTTGATCAACTTTTGTGCATGTTTTTTAAGGTTGTTTTTAGCACTTTTTCACCAAAACCTATTACACAGTCAGAGACAATGAAAAAGAAGAATTCTGTATATGTCGTCATGATATTAACATACATAAAGTAATAATCACTCATTTTCGATCTCTCATTTTCTGAGAAAAAACATCGGGAGAAAAGCATCCAGTAGTAGTTATATTTGAGTCAAAATAGACCCTGCCACTTAAATTTGCACAAATGCTAATTTGCGTAATTAGTAAATAATAAAATCATTAAATGGCAAAATAATTATGACGAAAATACCTGAATGTATGTATTTTATTAGGATATCCAGATCTACTGTTATACATACCATCAACATGCATTGTTCAACCGATATTCCTTTCGATAGATATAATCACTTATGGCAAGTTCTAAGTGTCTAATTTTCTCGGACAGCGGGGTGGGGGATGCAGGGGCTAAATAATTCATTATTCATACTTAATATTGTTAGCACGTCGACAATAACAATGTTCTCTATAACTTCCGCAGGTTAAAGTTGAAGTAACGTTCATGAATCTCAGGAAGTTTAGCTTGATGTCCATCTAAATATAGAACGTAAATTTCCACTCCGATTGTTTGTAATGACCCATTTTTGCTGCCAGTGTAAAGCTGCATGCGTATAAGTCAGTAGCGACTCGACGGGGTGTATGTGCACAGGTTTTGAATACAGGCAGAATCAAGGACGAGTTTCACAATCTATAAAGTGAAATACATACGCTTATTCTGGATTAAATTAGATAAAAAGTTAATACCTGGTATGGCAAGGCAAGAGATCGGCACCCTTGTTATCCAGTCAGGAAGTTGTGCCATCCATTTCTCGAAACTAATGTTTCTCTCCATGTCATCCGCCAATTTCTCCGGGATCTTCTGATCACTTACTTTTAACTTGTTCAATAGGGTTCGTCTGCCATACAGAGCAGACCCTGAACATATCTGATCAGACGGTTCATGCGCAATTTACGCTATACAGTTTTAGCTCCGCCCATTTGTGTATTGACCAATCATGTCTCGTGTGACATTCTTAAATTTATAAATTGAGACACTCTTCTCGGACCCTAATTAAACAAGTTATTAGTCAGGTTATGCAAAATGAGACTTTAATTACATATCAACTGCATTACTCATATTGATAGATATATCAAACAAGGAGGTAAACATCAACCTGTCATCAGAGTATGTGTCAGTGAGAACATATATTGACTGCCCGTAAGCAATGAGACATGGTGCATGTACGAGTATAAATCTACCCGCCGTGACCCTTAAATCTACCTGCGGGATGACCGATCCCGGTGGCTGAGTGGTTAGATCGTCCAACCCGGAATCCGGATGACGTGAGTTCGATTCCCGGTCGCTTATATTTTAGTCAGCATTACTTATGAAATCGTCTCCAAATGACTGAAATAGTGTCGGTGGGACGTAATATCTAATAAAAAAAAACAAAAAAAAAAAAACATTACTTATGAAAAGGGTTGTTTAAAAAAAAAATTTAACTGTTGTGCTGTAGTATTTTAGGTTCATGTACCAAGGTAAAATTACGTTTGATGTTAGGTTCTTGCTTCACTTAATGATTATTAAATTCTAATCGCTGGGATTAAAGTTCATAATGTTATGATATTTAATTAACAATAAGATACTGCAGACTTAAAAGCAAGCGGTAGTAGCTTTAAAAGATTCAGTATGTTTATAAACATTGTGAAAATAACACATTTAAGCTAAGACTTGTCCTGTTTTAAGACTCCTGTTTCTCTGTAAACTATAAATATGTTTAGCCTATATTTGGGAAATAATTCACACATTTCACAATTTAACAAATGAATATTTGTACATTTAGGCCTCCTTTGTTTTCAGCGCCAAGCTGGAGTTCGAAATAAGAAAATGTCATCTCAAATTACAGATGGTAAATATCATTAAATTATACAATTGTTTGTCTTATATATCTAAATTTCGGAATATACATGAACATGTAATTATATTTTTGTGTGGTGATTCTTAATAGCATAAATTTTAGCCCTAGTCAAAAAAAAAAAAAAAGCTCCATTTCTGTTCTCCCGACCGACCCACTTTTTTCACGGCCGATTCTATTTTTATTTTATTTTTACATTTCCGCCGTTAAAAAATATTTCCCTTACTTTTTTTACCTTTCGCATCATTCGGAGGGGAAAAAAAAGAAAAAGAAAATAATATAAAAAAAAACAAAAAAAAAAACCTACATACCTACCCTCTTTTTTTTCTGAACAGAAACGGAATTATGTTTTTTTGGCCCTAGTAAATTATGCATACCTAGTCATGGGGATTGATCTAGTTTATAAGGGTATATGGCTTGCAGTCAATTTTCATATAGCATAGATCATATCTGCTGTTTCTCTCTCCAAATGGAGTTACCATATTGGAATTCTGCATTGTTTATGAGGCCCTCATATGTTCTTACATATATTTAAATGGAATATTATGATAAATTGACGTTTTAATGCTTACAAGGACACGAATAACGTATTAATTGTTAAGTGATCGGGTACATAAACTTTAATGCATTTAAGAATAACATTAATAATTAAAACGCATATATCCTTTATTTACATGTACGTATGTCCCACTATATAATAAGCAACATTAGCATCACAGCATCAGTAAGACATTTGAGTTTACAAACTTCACACAAATGCAACGTAAAACGGCCAGTAAACTGATTCTTAAAGTTATAATATTCATCATATGGGGGTGTGCTTTCAAATTATAAATAAATTTTACCCAGTGCGTTGATTTGATAGAAAAAAAATATGTAAAAGTTTACTTAAATGTTGATTACAACTACTAAATTATCATAAAATATTTGACTTTTTTCACCGAACTTAGTAAACTTTAACCTTTTTCTATCAAAAGCATCGCACCGGGTACTTTTAATCCAAGTCAGAAATCATATCAATACTTCTGAATTCAATTATTTTACTGTCATAACATGCGATAATATTTCATTTTTGAAACACGTGTATTTTGTATTATATATATATATGCATACCACTTGTTATTCACAAATAGTTTAAATTTAATACTAAATTACTTCATACTAAGACGAATACACTGTCTTTGTGATATACAGTATATAGCCTCGTTAATAAGTAGCCTCGTTAATAAGACACCTCGTTATCAGGACTCCATTTATCCGAAAGTCTAAAAATCCAGACACTTTAGCTATTTAGTAAACTGGTACCAGTAGTGGCCATATTACAGACGCCATTCGAAAAAACATGTCAAACCAAAAATTACAACAGCGAATACGCGCACGCTTAGTGTACTCTCTACATAGGAACCTGCTAATAATTACAAATCCTCTTATTGCCGGTAAAGAGTCCTATATGAAACTCCATAAAGCTGTCATAAGAAACACGATGACAGGAAAAGTCTGCACGGACCTTCCGGATCCACTGGTCCCATTTTCCTCCCCTGAGGAAATGCTTGACCAAAATCTGTACCTCGAGTCGAACAGGCGTTGCTTTGGTATTGGAGAAGGTAACCTCAGGTCAAGATAATCTCTGAACTGGGATGTGAAGACTGGCCATTCCACCTTTGGGGTTACCGGTTTGTTTGGATTCCTGTAGGGGAAAGGTACAAATATACGAAATTTTCAAATTTCAGTTTTATCTAGATGTTTACAGGTGCATGTAATATTTTTGAAGCAAATTATAACCAAAAAAAAAATGAATTAAATTTATTGAAAACAAATTGCCATACCAAACGCATTTTCAAAATGATTCGCGGAAGTGATCTTTTTTAACAGTTCTATCGGACGTAAATGTATATCCCTTGTACAACTGATACAGTTAAGGATAATCTGTACAACACAATGTTTTATTAATATTTCCTCTTTTTTTAATTTATTGATTAATTAACTGATTTATTTTGTGCATTTCAAATGTAATTTGTGGTCTTGGCATATTTTTTTTCTCTTTTAATTTTCAGACACAAACATTTTACACATATATGCGATCTTTGAAACACTGGCACTAGAATCACACCCCCCTCTCCTTTATTACATATATTAAAAACATTATTTCAATATATGTAACATATGGGAAAAGGGGGATACCGTTTTTGTGCCAGTGCTTGAAAGACATATTTTGACTTGATCAGTCAAGTTCATAATAAAATCTAAGACCTAAAACGACAAATGTATAGCATGTACAAGTTGGCTTCTTCTTCTTTTTTTTTTCTTTTTTTCTAAAAAACCAATGAGAGTTAAGTGATTTTTGATGAATATATTGTATTGTTTTTACAAAGAGCAACAAAAATGAACTTTGTTTCATAGATTTTGTATAAAACATGGCGTGGTATGGGATTGTGAATAAGATGACACGCGGAACTGTAAGCGATATTGGTAAATCGGCGGATTTTCCCGATCAAGTATTTGATACAAACTAAACAAGATGGTCCAGAAGACGCTCACCTGAGAAATACTGTCTTGATTGCTTGAACAAGTTACTATATTATAGCATAGTTGTACTGAATACATAGGCCATGCAGAAGTACAGCAAGGTCATTTCAATTCCACCAATCAAACAGTACATATGGTCAAAATTTGAAGGTTGTAGCATAAACAATCCTAAGTAATATAAAAACGGCCATACCATCTGACCTAATCGGCTGATATCTTGGCTGAGGGATTATGGCCATAAACATTGTCATTAAATTTGAAGATGATTGCTTTAGAAATAAAGATGCTAGAGTGAAAACAAAGTGAAATCTGGCATTTTAATATTAAAAGGGCCATAACTCCTGACTTTATGCGATATCAGACATCATCGAAATTGGCCGAGAGATTATGGCAAAAATCATAAATTTAAAAGCTGCTAGAAAGCAAACTACTAATTGGAAATAAAGTTACTCCTTCAATAAAGAATATCGAGCCCCAAATGAAGTTTGTTTAGTACTACTCAATATGATGACATCTCCAAGGATCAAAATCAGGTCAAAATCAAAATCATTAACATGACAATTTTTAGAGCATTTAAACGTTATAAATTGATTTCTTTTCATTTGTCATAATACATGTCATATGTTGTACTTACCCAGATTTTGCGAAATTTGACCAATACGTCATCATCTGATGAGAGAGGTCCATTTCCTCTCGTGGTTTTGAATGTTTCTCGGGATACATGGCCTCCAGTCCGAAAACAAACGGAAGCTCCCCGGCGTGGTTGGCTCCCTGTAGCCAATTCGGGCGCTGCTGTATCCACGTAAATGAGGGCTGGTGTGCAAAAATGTACTGAAAAGTTCCTGAAGGATCGGAGGCCTCTTGAATCTTTGTATGCTGCATATTGGTTCTAATTGTTGGTATGATAAACTGAAGGTCCGCATACACGTCCAAGATTTTGCGACTTTGTGCCGCCTTCGTTCCACCGGAAACCGTGAAAAAGGAACAAATTTCCCTGGATGCTTTCTCGCTCCCATTGTAGTAATCCCGTGCAACGGAAGGCGCTACTACTTCGCACAAGACCTGTGGTGGGATGCCTTCTTCGATTGAAAAGTTAAAGGCCTTCTGGAAATTCATAAGGCCAAAATATAACAGTCCACCTTCTTCACTGTTGGTACCAGCCATAATGTCTAAACTTTTGAATAATTTGTATCCATCAGAATCTGCGTCGTTTAAAACAGAAATCGGATCTGCTGACAAAAAATGTCCATCAACCACAGGGCCAATATGGTTATCAAAACTTAGCCCAGTCGTTGAAGAAACAGATTGTATCGCAGCATTTGCATTGCCTAGAATATCTTTTGATGGCTTACTTCTCAGACAACGGAGCAAACTTTTAGCTGTGTCCGTTGGGCAGTTTAGTAGTTCGCCCAGTTTGTCTGTAACTTTCCTAGACGATTTGGCCAATGCCCTAGGACTGTACAATGTGCCGCTTTCCATAATTGCTCGATTAAAAAGTCCCTGATTAACAAAAGAAATAGACTGTAAACCAACACTGTAGCTTCCTGCAGATTCACCGAATATGCAAATATTCGATGGATTACCACCAAAGTTGGCGATGTTATCTTTCACCCACTTGATGGCCAGTCTCTGGTCCCATAACCCAGCGTTACCATGGGCAATGTGCGTCTCCAATGATAAAAATCCAAAAAGTCCCAATCTATAATTTATTGTCACAACGATGACGTCACCTTGGAGAGCAAGATATGAGCCATCGAAGAGTGTTCCTTGGCCACTGGTGAAGCCCCCACCATGAATCCAAACCATCACTGTTTTAGGTCTCTGTTTGTTTATTTCACGTGGAACGAATATATTGAGCTGCAAACAGTCTTCGGACATATTGGAATTTGGCAAAAGCCAAGTATCATTAGTTAGAATGTGCTGCATGCAGGAGGGCCCGTATTCTGTAGCCGGGTGGATACCAGACCAATTTCCATGTGGCTCCGAGCGAGAAAATCTGAGATTTCCTACGGGAGGTGCTGCGTAAGGTATTCCAAGAAACTGATATACAGTCTCATTGTGATACTGCTTCGTTAGACCCTCAAGCTGACCTTGGTTCGTCGAAATTATTTGGCATGACACGTCCGGAAAACTCACAACTACCGCGATGAAATTTATACTGAATAAGTCAACGTGGACAGGTCGCATGGTTGTCTTATGCGCGTTTCTTTTTCTTTTTCTTTTTTTCAGAATTTAGAAAAGAAAATTTGATGCACGAAAATATCACTGCTTCTGATTTCAACATAGAAGTGCAAACCCCATCTGGCCTACAAAAATGTGAGGCTGATTAATGCAATGAGCGCTTATATTGGGGTTATCGTAGCTTGAATTTTATGGTAACTATCTACACCAATATGATTGCAATATGAGATAACAAATGGATAATAAACTTCAGAAGTTTAATCTTATTGGAGACTGTTTGTGTGATAAACATGTTGTCTAGGGAGATTAAAATGAAGTCATGTTGGGATTATGTCATATTAAGTATAGTGGAACCTCTCCAAACTGCGGGCGCCCGGACGAACTAAAAGTTCCTGTTTTCAAAGGTGAATGAGCGATTATTTAAGTGAAATTTTTTATGCAACGTTGTTATGATAGTTTTAGCCCTTTATATTTGTTTTCTATTATGTATTTACCAGTAATGGTAATATTAATCAAATAAATAAGGCCGCATTATCTTCCTCCTTCAACCGGTCATAATAAAAAAAGAAGAAGAGACGAGATGACTTGTTTATTGGCTGATTTTCATAATTTCAGAACGCTTGATGGTATATATGCGTTAATTGACAAAACACCACCTAATTGTAATGTTCACATAAAGTGGATAACAAACACAACGCCGTTTATAATGACAACTTACAAAAACAAAATTAGAATGTGCATGTAGTTCGCCGAATAAACTATGCATTATTTTCAAGTCATTAAATCGTCTACTGGATTTGTTTGTTTCGTATGCTGTTTACAGAGGTTAAAAAGAATATAAAAATGAGACCGACAGTCACCCGTTCAAACCTAAGCCTACCCAGTGTTGCTTAACTTAGCAAGTCGGGAATTCATACAAAAGTCATCTCTCCACTCCCTTTTTTCTCTTTCGAAGTTGAGCCTACCTCGAACACGTGACCATGCAGCTCATCCACCATCATTTTACCGGCAAATTTTTTGGTAACCTTTCCCAAACAGGGAATCGGAGGCAGACATGTCAGTTACCGCGGTCGCCATTGCAGCGAGAACGGAAGTCATCGATTCAAGGGACTGACCCTACCCATCGTGGCTTAATTCACACATAACACAAAGGCAGTTTTACTTGGTACAATAGTCTAAGGCATCTTAATTACCAGAAAATGTCCGGGTCTGAAAATATTTAAGAAATATGTTGGAGAAAGATCTAGATGTTTGAAATTGTGGTCCGGTTAACAGAGGGTGCGGTTAATAAATACAATGTCAAATCCCATTAACAATTAAGTTGGTGTTAAATGTTACCCGTAAAGATAACCCTGCCCGGATTTTATCTTGTAGATTTGGAGATTGTTTTACAAAACTAGGGGATTTATGTATTTATGATACCACTCTTACAATTCTGTGTGAATTAAACTTGTAAGTGTGTTTGACCAGACCTACCATTCTCTAAATAGGGTTGGAAGTTAGCCCCGTCCAAAGTTATATGTTTTATTGCGTTGTGTAAACGTGCTCAATATGAGCTATTCTGATCACATCGTAGTCAAAAATTTGCTATAAATGACATCTGATAAATTAGTGGCCCTTCACAAAAGTTTCAAAAATAAACATGACCAATGCAGAACTCTGATTGTCATGGCAACATTAAAACAATTTTAAAACATGTTCTTTTCGGAAATCAAATGGTTGGACTGATTTTATGTGCAACTAGACTCCTTCTTCTATAATTGCTAGAATAAATTCAGTACCATGCAAATTGAGACTCCAAGAGGATCGGCTAATTTCCTCAGGCGATTACCTCATATATAATATCAACACACACACACACACACACACAATGAAATCTCAAAATTCATCTCCTCCAAAACCAACGGTAAGAACATAATTTTATTTCGCACGTGTCATCATCTGATAGTTCTCTACCAAAATTACTGAATAAAAAACAATTTCTAGATAATTAGGGCTCTACGTACAACTGCTTACGTCATAAAATACGTATGTGTCACTGTGACATTTATGATTATACAACATGAATAGACCTGTAAGTTTCTTCTCGAAATCTTTTTGATCTAATTGTATCTATATTTTATTGAATGCCACAGCTGTCTTATGTTCGGCATTGATGTTTAGATGGGTCCTGGTTTTATGTGAGGTTAATTCATTTTGTTGGGTGGTTTTATCATCATGTGGGGTTGTTATGTCATAATGTGGGGTTGTAATATCATCATGTGAGGTTTTAATGTCATCTAAATGGGTTATTTTACCATCATATGGGGTTGTAATATCATCATGTAAAGGTGTAATATTATTATATATATGGGATTGTAATGTCATTGTGTGAGGTTATATAACGACATCATGAGGCGTGGTAATATCATCATATGTGGTGTTATATTATTATGCGTGGTTGTTAGTCATTATATGGGGGCTGTAATATCATCATGTGGGGTTGATATACCATTTGGGGTGGTGCAGTTGTCCTTCTGTGATGTCCACTTGACTTAATTACTGTGTGATGCATTTATCCTTTTGTGATGTCCACTTGACTTACTGTGTGATGCAGTTATCCTTCTGTGATGTCCACTTGATTTACTGTGTGATGCAGTTATCCTTCTGTGATGTCCACTTGACTTGCTGTGTGGTGCAGTTGTCCTTCTGTGATATTCACTTGACTTGCTGTGTGATGCAGTTAGGCTTTGGGTTAATTTTTGTATCATGTGACATTTTGATGCTGGCACACTGGAGAATTCATGCTCGTTTTGTATATTCCATGCATGCTTGACAATATTTTTGCCCGTAACCTATAGAATACATTGTATTTTACAACTTTTGATGAAATATGTTGAAAATTTTACTTTGATTAAAACACCCTTTGAAACGGCTTTTCTTGTAACTAAAACTTTTTATTGAGAATTAAGTAAAACTTGCATAGTAAAATAATATTAATGTTAGTTATTTTGACTGTTGTTGGTTTTGACAGTTATTTTTTAAAAGAAATGTTTTCAATTACCACTGACAATTTATTATATTTGAAGGGAATATATTGCTAATGCATTCGGGAATAAATTTAATCTAAAGTTGGGGATTGTATTCTCGTCTTCTTATGGTGGTGAGAAGTGGATACTCTAGGAAAGTCCAGTAGCACTATTAAAAGAGACTTTTATAGGCAGTAATTGTAGTGTATCAGTGTTCGAGTATCATATTACATGACTCTATGATAGCTGTGCGGGCGCACTGCATGTGAGTCTGGGAGTAGCCAGCAACCCCTTGTACTAGACAGACGTTGTAAATAAATGTAGTTGTACTAGAAGACTGTGTTTGTTACCTGTAAACACCACAGGAAGTTTGGTGACGCAGGATGGGATCGAATTCGATGAGTGAATCAACCTCTATGAATTAAAACGTGGTGTGGATTAAATTCCGTATGTGCATTAACTTGGATTAAATTCCGCTGAATTGGATTAAATTCCGTTTGATTGTTTCAGTATATACAATCATGGCGAAAGCATTGACAGTGCAGAGCATTGAGCCGTTTAAGCTCAATGGAGACAGTTCGAGTCTCCCAAGTAGATGGGACAGATGGATTAAGTCGTTCAAATATTTTGTGATTGGTTCTGGTGTTACGGACAAAACACAGAAAAGGGCGTTGTTACTTCACCTGGTCGGACCAGAAGTCCTACAGATATTTGAAACACTCGACGGTACCGGCAGTGACAATGATTTTGACACAGCAATCACAAAACTTGACGACTATTTCAAGCCGAAGAAGAACGTGTCATTTTAAAGACACAAATTCAACACGGAAGCTCAGAAATCCGACGAATCAGTACAAGATTTTGCCACGCGATTGAAACAACTTGCTCTGTCATGCGAGTTTACTGATACCAATGATAGAATCCGTGATCAAATTGTTCAAAAATGCTGTTCTTCAACACTGAGAAGAAAATTTCTGTGCGAAAAAGATTTATCTTTAGAGAAAATTTTGGATTTTGCAGCAACGTATGAAAGAGCCCAAGACAGTGCAAAGACAATTGAAAATGGGACATTTCACGAAAAATTAGATTCAGACAATGCGCTCTTTGTCCGGAAAAGGGGTCAATCAGCCATATCAAGTTCAATACAGTGCTATAACTGTGGTCGCAAGGGACATTTATCTAAGGACCCAGGTTGCCCAGCTAAAAATGCAAAATGCCACAAGTGTCAAAGAAGGGGGCATTTTGCAGTAAAATGCAAATCAACCGTACCTAAGCGACGAGAGAAACCAATTAAATCAAAACAGAAAATTCGTTCTCTTGATGACTCAGACTCAGAACAAGAATTTACTGGGGAATACATGTTTACCGTTAAGGACAAGTTCGCCTCAACAAGAATCACAGTAGAGGTAGGAAAAATACCCCTTAATATGATTATTGACTCAGGTGCGACATGCAACGTGATCGACATAAATACTTGGAGATTTCTTAAATCACAGTCCCAAATTCAAATGCATAACGCACGAGAAGACGGACAAAAAGATTTATGCCTATGGTTCAAAAGTACCACTTAAATTGGCAGGTACCTTCAGAGCAAACGTTGAAGGAAACGGTGTGTTGGCAGAAAATGTTGAATTTACCGTTTTGCAAGGAAAGGGACAGTCCCTGTTAGGCAGGGACACAGCCGTGATATTAGACGTTCTGAGGGTAGGACCCCAGGTGTGCAATATTAGCACTGATATAGCGAACAAATATCCAGATTTGTTTTCGGGCATAGGGAAACTTAAAGATTTCCAAATGAAGATACCAATTGACGATTCAGTACAGCCAGTGATCCAACCAATTAGAAGGGTTCCTTACCATTTAAGGGAAAAATTAAAAAAAGAAACTTGACAGCTTAGAACAATTGGACATAATAGAGAAGGTGGACAAACCCAGCCACTGGGTATCACCGGTCGTAATCGTGCCAAAAGGGGACGATGACATCCGACTATGTGTGGACATGAGGCAGGCGAATACCGCAGTACGCAGAGTACATCACACAATACCTACCATCGACGACGTGTTGCAGGAGATGAGCGGTTCGAAGGTTTTCAGCAAATTGGATATTAAAAACGCGTATCATCAAATCGAATTTGAAGAGAGTTCGCGTGAAATCACAACATTTGTGACTCACACTGGACAGTACCGCTATAAAAGGCTGATGTTTGGAGTGTCATGTGCAAGTGAATTGTATCAGAAAGTTCTGCAACAGATTCTGCAAGGATGTCCAAATGCACAAAATATTATGGATGACATAATAGTGCATGGTGTGTCACAAGAGCAACACAATGAGTGCTTGCAAAATGTGTTAAAAGTTTTGCGCGAAAAGGGTTTTACCCTAAATCGTGAAAAGTGTGAATTCAATATGTCGGAGTTAGTGTTTATGGGAAATGTGGTCTCAAAGCACGGGGTCGGTCCAACAAAAGCCAAAGTACAAGATGTCTTAGACGCGAGAGAGCCGCGAAATGCGTCAGAAGTACGGTCGTTCCTTGGTTTGGTCAATTTCAATGCGCGTTACATACCTGACCTCGCGACAGTATCAGAACCGCTAAGGCGTCTGACTCGCAAAAACGTAAAATTTAAATGGGGTTCCGATGAACAGCAAGCGTTTGACGAACTCAAACGAAAGCTTGCAAGTGCTGAAACGCTAGGGTTTTATGATAAAAATGCAAAAACACAAGTTATTTGCGATGCCTCACCTGTAGGATTAGGCGCAGTCCTACTACAGGAACAAGATAATGAGCAGCGGGTTATTTTCTATGCAAGTAGAAGTTTGACAACTGCTGAACAAAAGCTTTCACAAATCGAGCGCGAAGCATTGGCTATCGTATGGGGTATAGAACGTTTCCATGTTTACCTTTATGGTACGGAGTTCGAGCTCCTTACTGATTGCAAACCGCTTAAATTCGTTTTCTCGCCCAGGTCAAAGCCGTCTGCTCGTATTGAGAGATGGGGATTACGTCTTCAGAATTATAAGTTCACGACGCGACACATTAAGGGCAAAGAAAACATAAGCGACTGCTTGAGTAGGCTGTTGGAAAAGTAAAAATTGGCGATCAAGAAACACATGCGTTCACCGTGAGCCATGAGTATGTGAAATTTGTCGCCGTTAACGCAACACCTACTGCCATAACGACGCGCGACATCGAAAAAGCGTCACGCTATGACACGGAAATATCAGCACTGCGCGAATGTATCGCAAACAATTTATGGCATAAATTGCCATATCCTGAGTACTTACCTATCCGAAATGAGCTGAGCGCCATAAGTTTTCTTGTACTCAGAGGAACGAGAATTGTTGTACCTAAAAGTTTGAGGGAACAAATACTCGAAATAGCGCATGAAGCTCATCCCGGAATTGTGAGTATGAAGCAAAATCTGCGACAGCATGTATTTTGGCCGAATATCGATAGAGACATTGAAAAACATTGCAAAACATGCTACGGTTGTCAATTAGTCTCGGTTTCTACGAAACCTGAGGAAATGACGCGCACCGAACTACCAAATGCACCTTGGAAATACTTAGCAATAGACTGGTTAGGGCCCCTGGATTCTAAAGATTACATTATAGTAGTTGTAGATTACTACAGCAGGTATATTGAGCTCGGGCTTAGTAAATCGCCCACATCAGAAAACGCAATCAAAATACTCCGAGGTATTTTTAGCAGACACGGTATTCCGTTATCCGTACAGACGGACGGTGCTAGCTGCTTCACAAGCGATGTCTTTGAAGCATACTTGACTGAAAACGGGGTTAAGCACAGACGCACAACGCCATTGTGGCCCAGCGCAAATGGCGAGGTAGAAAGGCAAAACAGGTCACTACTTAAGCGTATCAAAATCGCGCAGGCCGAAAAACGCAACTTGAAATGCGAATTGGACACATATCTGTTAATGTACCGGAGTGCACCGCATTCCACCACGGGCGTGTCCCCAGCTGAACTCTTGTTTGGTAGAAAAATCAGGTCAAAGTTGCCCAGCTTGCAAAATCACCGCATAGAATCAGAGGCGCGAGACCGCGACGCAGAACGAAAAGAAAAGGGGAAAATGTACAGTGACGAAAGGCGTAAAGCGAGCAATTCCTTTATTAATGTAGGAGACAAGGTTTTGTTGAAAAAGCAAAAACAAAATAAGCTAGACACAAATTTTGACCCAAATCCGTACGTGGTCTGTGAGAAGAACGGAAATTCGGTTACGATTGAGCGGAATGGCGCGAAATACAAGCGAAATGTAACCGCGATAAAGAAATTTTATCAGAGAAATGAAAATGAGAATGGACTGACATCGCCTTTGCAGACCACATGCACCATGAAAAATGACACACCAAACGAGCGGAGCAGGAGGGTTATCAAAACACCAAAGAGATATTCTGACTTCGTGTATAAATAAAGATGGACACTCAATTCGCCCAGGATCCTGCTGACCTTATCTGACACCTATTAAACGTATCGAGGGGCGAGGGATAAAGCAATAAATTTTCCGCACAGACGGAAACTGCTCAGTTCCAAAACAAACCTGAAACTTTTACGAACAACAAATGTCATGCTTAATGATGAGACTTTTCACACTTTGTTTTTGTTATCAGTTTAAATGACGATGGAACTGGTGTCGTGAGTGATAAATACAGCACAGTGCTATGTGCTAGATTGAACATTTATTTTGATTAAGGTCATGCCAAAGCGGGAATGTAGTGGTAGAAGGAATGTTGTATTAGATTAATTAGCTTAAGTTTTATTTGATCTTTTGTATTAACAATGTTACGACAGTTAATTGATGTCATTGATACATTTGATGCACTGCATTGTTTATCCTCTCTTTTAACAGTATATGTATTTCTTTGTTGTCAGATTTTATAAAGGGTATAACATTTATATTAAAAAGCCAGGGAGAGATGTAGTGTATCAGTGTTCGAGTATCATATTACATGACTCTATGATAGCTGTGCGGGCGCACTGCATGTGAGTCTGGGAGTAGCCAGCAACCCCTTGTACTAGACAGACGTTGTAAATAAATGTAGTTGTACTAGAAGACTGTGTTTGTTACCTGTAAACACCACAGTAATAAACACATGCCAAGTCAAGACAGAATTTAACCTGCGCTCGCTTCGAGGCATTGCCTTTTACATATTAGATATTTGATTTGGAAGCCCTGTATGTGCTATGTGGCAGCCCTGTACATTACGTTCAAACGTCTGGGCGCTTAGATTGGCGCATGCGCAGTATTAGTTCCTGTTGTCAAAAGATGTCAACATGGCGTCAGATGAGGATAAAGACACACTTTATTGCATATGCCGGCAACCATACAATGAAAATGAATTTATGATAGAATGCGACGTGTGTAAAGATTGGTTTCACGGAAGGTAGAGTACAAGAACTCGTGACAAAATGTCCTGATAGTCTTAAAAAGTGAAGTAGGTCACTAAGAATTTTGGCGTCAGATTTGACAAAGAGAATTTACATGTATGAAATTCAAAACAAACCTTCTTAGTTTATTAGCATATTCCAATTTTAAAACCCGATTTCAAGCAAGTGTTTGTTGTGAAGTATGACTGTCGTATTGTCAACGTAGTTGTCAATCCTTTTTGCACATTTATCATTGAAATGTGAAAGAAAAAGTAACTTGTTTTTTTTTTTTTCATTTATTTCGAAAAAGAAATAAATAAAGGAGTCAGAAACACACAAATGACAGTACTGTCAAAATATTATGTGTAATAAGTAGTGAAAGGATGCCTTGTTTAATCATTAGCTTAGTTCTAATGAGTCATTTGTCAGTGGCAGACACTCCTGTAGTCTTTAGACTTCACTAATTAATACACTTGATACATCTAGGATAGGCCCTTAATTCTCACATCAGGGAGTCACATATTATTGTGAGTCTGACAACAAAGTTCAGGAAAGAAACTTGTGCTAGATGGATTGTTATCAAAAATGGACATAATTTTGTCGTCAATAACTAATTTTCTGAACATTGCTAGCTGATAATGGGATGCAAGCATGTTTAAAACAAAAGATTCTTTTAATAATTCATCTTTTTAATAATAAATATCATAGGCTTACTTGTGATGAAAAAAAGTTGTCTGCCCGCAGGCATGACAGCTGAAATGAGTGTTTCCCTAATCTCTTTGCAAAATCTTTAGTTTCTGATGCATATATATATTAATGTAGAGTATTTCTTAGCATGGCAGGAAAACAATCTTCCCCCAAGCTATCCCTGTACCACATATATACGCCATTTTACGCCCTCAACAGGTACCACATAAAGTCTAACCTGCGGAAAGCCACAGTTAAACCTTACCAAATTTAATTACAAAATCCTCATTTCCAGACCACTGAGGAGCAGCGAACAGCATAAAACCTGATCAGCCTGCGAGTTACTCGCAGGCTGATCTGGTTTTATGCTGTTCGCATAGGTCTTTTCATGGTGTCCTCTATGAGGGAAAGGGCTATGAGAGAGCATCCATCAAATTAGATTGTTTATTAAAATTATGTTAAAAGTTCAAAATAATTCTTGTTTTCGAAAAAAATTACACTACTTATTCAAATGATTGGGAGATAAATATAGTTGGATTACAGCATTTTGGTAGAATTTTGATCATTGATTCATTTTTAAAAAATAGGATACTGACAAGACATTTTTTTTAAATATTTACAGCTGTGTAGGTGTACTAGAACATCAAGCTGCAGATATCGAAATATACCACTGTCCAAATTGCCAGGTTATCAATGGACCACTTGTGTGTAAGTTAACTTTTCCTCTTTTTTTTTTTAGCTCACCTGAGCACAACATGCTCAAGGTGAGCTTTTGTGATCGCCCTTTGTCCGGCGTCCGGCGTTCGTCGTCAACAATTTGGCTTGTTAACACTCTAGAGGCCATATTTTTTGGCCAATCTTCATGAAATTTAATCAGAATGTTTGTCTCCATAAATTCTTGGACAGGTTCGAAATTGGGTCATGTGGGGTCAAAACGTAGGTCATGAGGTCAAATCTTAGAAAAACCTTGTTAACACTCTAGAGGTCACATTTTTGGCCCAATCTTCATGAAACTTGGTCAGAATGTTTCTCTCCATAAAATCTTGGACATGTTCGAATTTGGGTCATGTGGGGTCAAAAAGTAGGTCATGAGGTCAAATCATAGAAAAACCTTGTTAACACTCTAGAGGCCACGTTTTTTGGCCCAATCTTCATGAAACTTGGTCAGAATGTTTGTTTCCATGAAATCTTGGACAAGTTTGAATTTGGGTCATGTGGGGTCAAAAAGTAGGTCATGAGGTCAAATCTTAGAAAAACCTTGTTAACACTCTAGAGGCCACATTTTTGGCCCAATCTTTATGAAACCTGGTCAGAATGTTTGTTTCCATAAATCTTGGACAAGTTCGAATTTGGGTCATGTGGGGTCAAAACGTAGGTCATGAGGTCAGATCTTAGAAAAACCTTAACACTCTAGAGGCCACATTTTTGGCCCAATCTTATGAAATGGTCAAATGTCTGTTTCCATAAATCTTGGTCAAGCTCAAAAGTGGGTCATGTGATGTCAAAAAGTAGGTCAATATGAAAAATCCAACATATGTTGCTCATTTATAATCAGGTGAGCAATACAGGGCCATCATTTATAAGTAGAGCTGTATATATTTCATTTTAAATCTTTGAATTTAATTTCATTGATTTTACTGAACATTTTGTTTAAAAAACAACAAAGACAGATCTTGTATGGATGAAAAAATGGATACTTTTTATGCCCCCTTCGAAGAAAAGGGGGCATATTGTTTTACAGATGTTGGTTGGTCGGATTTATGATGGTCTGTCGGTAGACCACTTTGTTTCCGATCAATAACTGGAGAATGCTTGGGCCCACACATTCCTCATAGGGTGATTGGTCATGACTAGTAGATGACCCCTATTGATTTTGGGGTCACTTGGTCAAAGGTCATGGTCACATAGACCTTAATGGGAGTGGGGGAGGGTGGGGGGTTGTCATATTCTGACAACTCTTGTTTGATGTTATTGTGATCTGTAATACTTATAATTTTATCGGTTTGTCATTTCAGTGAAACAGAGAAGAAACTGGCATAGGCATGATTACTCTGACAGTGGAGCATCTAAGGTATGTCTGAATCAGTATTTAAAGTATTAGTGGCTACCTGATTAAGCTGTCAACCTGCAATTAGCGGTCATTTTAAATATTAACAAACTATAGCATTTTGTTTAATGTTTAATCCTCTTTAAGGACCCCATATAATAAGGAGTAATTTTCTCTTGTGCCCTTCCCTTGACTGACCGCTTAAGATAGATTTGACTGTATGTACATATTAAAGAACGCAGATATGGCTTGCTCTTGGCAAATAGGCCTGTGTTATTTTCAATCTTTAATCCCATGTAGCTAGAGAAGAGTAGTTAAGATTTCTTTTTGACAATACTGGTAATTAAATCATTAGAATTTACTAATGAATACTTAAAAGTAATACATATATGTATATATTCATCTTCTTTTTCAGGCGGTACAAACAGGGACAGTGGTATTTATTAAAGAATTAAAAGGAAGAACCTTTCCTCTGTAAGTTATTGTGAATGTATAATTATGTAGAAAACAATTTAAGTGAAGTCAGTCATAGTGAGGTTTATATTTTGTAGAAACAAAATGATATACAAATTAGTATGGAATGCTTTTTTTTCTTCATTAATATTAAATGTGTAAAAAATCTATGGACATGTTTAACCATTTCCCTCATATAGACTCATTTTGACGCACTCAGTAGGTACCACATAAAGCCTGATCTGCAGAAAACCACAGTTAAACCTTACCAAATTTAATTATAAAATCCTCATTTCCAGACCACTGAGGAGCAGCGAACAGCATAAAACCTGATTAGCCTGCAAGTTACTCGCAGGCTGATCTGGTTTTATGTTGTTCGCATAGGTCTTTTCATGGTTTCCTCTATGAGGGAAAGGTTTAAGATATTAAATAGACTTGCAAGCATCTGATACTTAATTTTACTTTGTCTCACCTTGCACCAGTTTGCTTCAGGAATATTCGAATATTTGTGAAACAATTGTAATTATTTGATCATGGCTAGTGTTATTTTTGTTTTTAAGCATGTCAGGCTATTCTTCTAACCCTGACATCAGCATAACGTCTTGGTAAAGGTTTTATTTGCAACTTTATCATGCATATATTTCTGTAATCAGCTATACCTTTTTCTTTTGGCATTCAGCATATAAGGATAGTTCCAGGGCTGGTTGGCCTATAGTCATGATAATGAGACTGGGTATGTTATCATTCAAAAGGTCTACAGCTTGATACTGTAGTGTGGCAGCACTATATCTGTTTCAAGAAGACATAGGCTTCAAATGACTGAAACAAACCTTTTTATTTAATATTTCAGTTTGGTATTCAGGGCATTAAACAAACAACTCTTGACCAAATTTAAAGCAAATTATGATCCATTTTTTGGTCTTAGAAATTTGGTGAAAGTTTTGCATGCAACATTACTTTAATGCTTATACCTCAGCAATCAGTAATGGGATTACTTGAAACTTCATTAAGGTGTTCATGGACATCAGACCATTAATTTTAAAAACTCTTGACTTAATTAATTGTAAATTATGGCCCCATTTAAACCGATTAGCAGCAGAATAGTCTAGGCTTCTGTTTTATGGATAACACTTGTTAACCTTATATTTGACTAGTTAAGTGATTACTATTTTATAGTATACCAAGTACTTAGAGAGAGATGAAACATATTAAGGAGTTCATAAACAAAAATTTAAGTGAGGGAATCTCACTTAAATTTTTGTTTATGAACTCCTTAATATGTTTCATAGTGTTTAATTTTTTTCCTTTTCTTGAACACACACACACACATATATATATCTTTACAGAGCTGATGAGATTCCCCTGAGAAAAATTCCTGGTTACATATTAACAAAGGACTACTTTGACCAGCATGGTTTTGACCTTCCTATCTTGGTGGACAAAAAGGATGGACTAGGCCTCACAGTGCCTCCCCCAAACTTTACAATACAGGATGTAGAAGACCATGTCGGTAGGTTTCATTCCACTAATTTTTTTCTTAAAGTACATACTTGAATTTTAATTGAAATTCTGTGTTGATGGCAGTGGGATTATATTGTCTCCCATTGACATGGGGGTTGTAGGCTTGATTCCTGGCCTGAACAAGGGTTGTCACAATTTGCTTGAAATGTACCATGATAAACTGTAGTATAAAGAGGGTATCAAAATATGTACTGCAATACATTGTCATATTAGATCATACTAAAACTGGGGACTATTTCAAACATTATCTTATTTCAATGAGATAATAAGGCCAAATAAAATACAAATATCCCAGTTAGGATTACTGCAAATGCTCTAAAATTAAGTATGCCAAGTTAAGTATTATCTCCCCTGACATGGATTCTACCCCAGACACCATTTTCAGTGGTTTCTTGGAGATTGCTTTTGATCCTTATGTGAATCTTTGACTAAAGATGCAAAAATGGTGGCATCATAGAATATTGGCAAAAAACGGTATGTTAATTTTGTATTGCATTGCAATATTGACTTTTCTCAGTATCACAATATATTGGTACACCAAGACAGTCCTAGCTTTGACAAACCAAATTCATGAAGAGTGTTACTGGCATAGCTCCCTTGCTTCTTAGTACATGAGGATACTTTCATGACTGATTGGCCTGAAAATAGAATGGATCTGGTATCATGTCATCTGTCAAATATCTTTTATTGTAGTATTTCAGCAGTGTTTCAGTTTAGGTTGATGGGTCTGTAAATGTATGAATATTGATGGATTATGTTCCAGGCTCTATGAGAGAGATAGACGTCATTGATGTTCCGCGTCAGGAAGATCACAAAATGTTGATGAGAGAATGGACGGAGTACTATAATAGTACCAACAGATCAAAAATTCTAAATGTCATCAGTCTTGAATTCTCTACGACTAGGTAAATAGCTTTGCTTTCTGTTCAAATTTAGTAAGTTGAAAAAGTTTCTAATTCTGAAACATTATTTTTATACCTTTACTCTTAGGGTGAAGATTACCAATTATTTCAGTTATGAAGTTCAGTCCTTATCAAAACTGCCTGTGTTACAGGTTATCAGACCTAGTCGTAGTACCCCAAGCTGTGCGAGAGATCAGCTGGGTGTGTAATGGGGTGTGGCCAGACTCCTTGCCAGACGACTGCCCCTACTCTAAGCCCGAAGTACAGAAGTACTGCCTGATGGGAGTGAGGGACAGTTTCACAGACTTCCACATCGATTTTGGTGGCACCTCAGTCTGGTATCATGTTCTAAGGGTAAGAATTTATTGACAGGTCTCACCAAGATGAGTATTGCATATATGATGTTCATTAGTTACTAAGAACTTTGATCTTAGGGTCTATCTTTTGGAAGTGAATTTGAAAGTTTTAAGTCAAGCTTGATTTAGGAATCCATTTGTATTGTTTCAGTCATGGAATGATAGTGATTGTAGAAATTTTTTTTTTTTTAAACCAAAAAGTTTCTTATTTTAAGTGTAAGTATATGATTAAGAAATTAAATGGATCATAAGAAGTAAATGATTACTTAGCCAAAAGCTTAAAAATGCATGTTTGATTTATCTTATTAACCCTTTCCCTCATAGAGGAAACCATGAAAAGACCTATGCAAACAACATAAAACCAGATCAGCCTGTGAGTAACTCGCAGGCTGATCAGGTTTTATGCTGTTCGCTGCTCCTCAGTGGTCTGGAAATGAGGACATTATAATTAAATTTGGTAAGGTTTAACTGTGGTTTTCTGCAGATCAGGCTTTATGTGGTACCTATTGAGTGCGTCAAAATGAGTCTATATGAGGGAAAGGGTTAAAATGATTGTAGACAAAACATTGGTAAGGTCTAACTCTTGATATGTTGTTATCAAAACTGCAGGGAGAGAAAGTGTTCTACATGATCAGACCCACCTCAGCAAATCTGCAACTGTATGAAACATGGCTCAATGCCTCAAATCAGAGCGAGCTGTTCTTCGGAGACCAGGTGGACAAATGTTACAAATGTGTGGTTAGGCAGGGTCAGACGGTCTTTATACCCACGGGATGGATTCACGCTGTATTCACACCCATTGATTCACTGGTGTTTGGTGGGAATTTCCTTCATTCATATAATATACCTCTACAGCTAGAGTAAGTCTGAGTTGTGATTATTTATTTATGTTTTATAATAGCAAAATTTGTAGTTTTTTTTATCCTGTAAATAAACAATTGTCAAACTTAATAATGTACATATGTATATCTTTCTGTGATTAGTTTTGAACACATTTAGATATTAAATTGCCAGGGGTAGTTTTGGGGAGCTTTATGCTATAGAGTGACTGTTAATGACAAACACTGTAGAGAGACTGTTAATGACAAACACTGTAGAGAGACTGTTAATGACAAACACTGTAGAGAGACTGTTAATGACAAACACTGAAATGTGAGACTGATATCTGTGTCTTACTCTATTCAGATCATACCTGTATCCTACTTTATTTAGATCACAACAGTGAACTACTTTATTCAGATCATATCTGTGTTCTATTTATTCAGATCATATCTTTGATCTACTTTATTAAGATCATATGTGACCTACTTTATTCAGATCATATATATGACCTACTTTATTCAGAACATATCTGTGGCCTTCTTTATTCAGATCATATGCAATTGAGAAGAGAGTGAAGACCCCAGAGAAGTATTTATTCCCAAGTTATGAGACCATCAACTGGTATGCTGCCAAAAACTTGCTTGACCTTATGAAAGGTAAGTATTTGTAACAAAATTTTATTCTTTGATGCAAGGTCATTTATTTAAGCGCCATCTGAAAGAAGTTCAAAGTTGCAGAGATACAGATTATCTTGTGTTCTCATTGTTTGACTAGTGACATGGATCATAATTCACAAGTCATAATTCTAGATGAGGCTCAGACTCAGGACTAAGATTTATGAAAGGGTCAGTTTCTTCTTTAATAAATGAATTTACAAAAACAGAATACAGAGGGATAGTCATTACTTGTGCATTAATTGATTTATTGAAACCTCACCATGAAAATAAAAAAATCTTCAGTCAAGTCTTAAATGTAGACCGGATTGATGTGAAAGGGCAGTGAAGGTGTACTTATTTGCCTCATTGTAGCCTCAAGATTTGATCAACCCTATACCTCATATAAGAAGACTTATTTTGAAAGATTGGCAAACAAAAGTAGACCCAGATTTAGACAACTCTTTCAGGGGCAGTTTGATCAGGGTCTCCTCTGTGTGCTCAAATAGAGTCTACATATTCTGCATGGTAAAGAAAAATCCACAGTTTCAAAAAGTCAGAAAATTTTACATGAATATTCATAAGGTTATTTACATATATTGTGATCCTGTATTGTTTCAGAATACACTGAAGAAGGCAGGAAGCCACCAGCGTATGTTTACGAGGGTGCCAAGTCACTTGTATTTCATCTCAGAAGCTGGACACAGAGAAAAGATGTAAGTTTGCATTCTGATTCACAGATCTTAAGATAATTTTATGACAGACTTGTATCAAACAAGTGCCGGGGCCAGGAATGAGTGGTTGAAATATTATGAATTATTCACAGACCAGTGTAACCTCTTGTATAGGCTTACATACATGGGTTGTGTCCTTGACACAGGTTATATATATATGGTGCAATAAGAGTGTTGAATATTTGTTAGCGTCATCTATTGCTTAAAAAAAAATTTTAAAAAAAAAAAATTGAAACAGGAATTATATTGGATGTCCTATAATCTGACTGTCTTATCTTTTTCTACTTTTTTATCCCTGAGTATGAAATGGTCATATGTTTGCAGGCTGTTTCTACCTCTCATCTTTGGTCACTTGTCTGACGGATTGTGTTCAGAGTTATCTTTGATCTTGTTTTTTGCCTGCTGAAAAAAACAACAATTAAACACTAAGTTTGTGTATATTATGAAAGTTTTTCTTACTAAATTCATAAACACAAGAAAATAAAACCAATACTTTAAAAATATGTCAACCTATAGTATTTAACAAAAGATTAGACCCATACTGCTTTGTTGTTAAGCTATTGGACACCCTTTTTGCATAAAACAAAACAGATTGTTGAATTAATTGCAATTGATTCAGCTGCTTATAGTTTATAAGAATTAATACCCAAGTTTCCTCTGTATTTTGTTTAGCTTTTGTTATACTAGGCTTTCAGCATATCCATTCTCAGCATTTTGCAATGTGTAAAAAATATCTAGAAAACAAAAACAGATGCTTTAGTTAGTCAAAAATGCTATTTTAGTAATTCTTTTTCTTATCCCTTAATTTCTCTCAATTTTATTTCTGTAGAAGCCTGATACTCCAAACTCTTGAAACTTTTTTTTAATTTCTTTTTATCTGTTGCTAATGTAATTCCTCGTGGCCAAAGTACATATATACCGTTTTCACATGCCGAATACGTTATTTGTATAAGATTATGCAATGTTGATATATTTTGTACAATACAGAATTCCAGTGAAATGTAGATCAAACAAGTCTTAGTGTGTCAATTATATCCTTTTTTTCTATGCGGCACAGCTGAATCAACATCTTGTGAGTGATAAGTGTTTAATCCTGTATAATTTTTCCTTTCTGTGTAAGATGAAATAACATGGTGTTCTTCATGGTAATATGGGAAGAAGAAAGAAAACTGCGAAAAAGGATTGATGAAATGAAGACAAAAACATTAAAAAAAAAAATTCAAGAAAAATATATCTCTAAAAAATACTCTGCAATCATGATAAACAAATTTTAGATGGATTTTTTTTTGAGCGACCATTTTTACATTGCATCATATTGAAAAAAGGATGAAGCAATGTTTATAAATATTTATTGCGACTATTCAAAAACAAAAAAAAAATAAAATTGCCTTTTACTACAGAGAAAAAAAGGCATATGAAGAAGACAGAATTAGATAGTACAGATTCTACATGGGGAAGGATCCCATCTGTTATTCTGTCTTAGCAGAAAGTGAGCTATAATCAGCAGCTTGTATTATTCTATTAGATCTGCAGGGGTTTCTCTGGCAACTGCTTAAATGTCCATAATCATGTGTGCATTAGCAAAATCCCTTCTAGACGGCATCTTAATTTTCCTATTGTATTGTGTTATTAATAAGTTGCACATCCGAGAGTTAATTCTTTAGTTATTTTGTTGTCTGGTCTAGCTATTTACTTACTCACAGTCTTCAGGATATTTTATTGTTATTTTTTAAAGTAGTCTGACATTATACATTTTTTTCATTGTGATGCAGTTGTAGGTTTGATTTCCATGTTTTACAAACATCGCTGGTTCCCATGGCTGGATGGTTAAAGTCTCATGTTATTGGTTTGGTCCCCAGCAGCTGCCCATCTAATGGCATATGTATATTCCCCTTGCTTGGAAATCAGCATATAAGTGTAGTTCCAATGAGTAATTTATCATCTGTTTCCTAATGAATTAGTTTTTTATTGAGTATTGAAAGTATTTTATTATTCTATTATTTCGATATCTTTTTTTTGCATTAAGTGCTCAACATGAACTAACAACATGCACATGATCCATTCATCCTTAAATATTTTGTGATGAAAAAATGTGTCCAGGAACCCAGTACATCAGTGGAAATTAAGCTGACTTTACAAACAGTAGTTAATTGAATTTTGCATCAATTTGAAATTAATTGAGTACTGACTTAATTTTATTGAGTATTTGCAAATAATCACAACCTGTCTGTTCCCCTTGTCTAACTGCATCTGCAACTCAATAAACATCCTCAATGCAACAGTTTTACTTTAGCTTTACTTGAAGTGTTCTTCTCTTTTGTACGCTGGATTATGCCATAAGTTATTATTAATAAGTAAAAGCAACCATTGTGGACATTGCCAATAAAGCTTGGAAATTATTGGTGCAGTGGCTTAGAAATATGACCAAAGAGTTGCATTAGATATGGTTGAGTCTTGACTTGAGGTACTAAAGCTGTCCTATTTGAAGTCATGTTGTTAAAATTTCCATAAAACTATAGAAATACCCACCAGTCATCTGTCATCAGATCTTAAGGCCTCGGTGCATCTTTTTTTCTTTCTTTGTTTTATGCATATTTACGATATGATAAGATATGAAATCTCCAGATTAAACGCAGGAGCTTTGTGACATCCTGGTAGACTACCTCGTATACATCAGTATTCTACTGTCACTGTTGAATTCCCCTCCCTGCACGATAGTAAAGACACTTGAACTATCTCTTTCTGCTTCATAGACGTGCATGTTTTTTTTAAATGACTTCAACATTCTAGTCATACACAGCACCTTCATTTAATCTGCATATATGCATGTACCTCATAAACTCAGGGATGGGAATTTTCTGCCAACAGGCAGATTTCCACTTTATTTTGACTTGGCCAGGGTCATTTTTGAGATCAGTGTACCTTAAACAACCCCCTTGACCTTTTTTTTATGCGTCTTTGCCATTCTTATTCCTATTAACATTTAAAACTCATCAATGAACAACATTGGTTGGAGATTATTAATTTTTTTTCCTTATATAGAATACTTACATATTGGCTTAAGTTCATGGGAGAAAAACACATGTACAAGAAATGGGATTTTGTGTAATACTGATTTGACTGAAATTTGAAATAAGTTCATCACAAGCTGGTTAAGTTGAACAATTGAGATACTTTTTGATAATCACCACAATCATCATCATTATTTATTTTTTATCTTTTATAATATATATTTTTTAATTCAGCATTAATTCCATTTTTCAAAAATATGTTCCTATCATCATCATGAATGACTCCATAATATTTTTTAACCTTGTGGTTTTGTGTGTAAACTGAATAGATATTGTTGGTTACATGTACTACCCTTTGAAATGGAGTTGTTATATATATATATATGTACAGGTAGAAGCATTCTCACATCCACCACTAATCTCTTCCCACTTTGTTGTACTGGTGTACATTTTATGTTTTTGTCTGTTGTTAGATGAATAATTGATTTAACCTTTTTTATATATATTAGAAGTCAAAAACTGATTTTAAATTATTGCATAGTTTCATACTGTTTAGATTTATTATATTCTTGGTACATGTGTAAACAATTTTTAACTTTTTATTTACTTTCAGACAGCATATAGTATAAATTATTTTTTCAAACAACTCAATACATATTTTTTACACCATTTTCATGGAAATATTCTGTTTTTGTGTGATATTAAATGATTTAGCGATATTTACAAGGGTTTATTGCTTATATCAATGATTATTTTGGAAGAGTATGTACCATAATCGACTTACTTTACATTAAATTATGTACTGAATTGAGTATTGAATGGGTATGATAGGCATGTTAATCAACAGTGTGTAAAAAAAAGGGAAGGATACTGAAGAAACTATGATGACATATTTTAAGACATAACAAATAAATATCTTATAAGGATGGATAGAAAAAAGTAAAAATAAAAATGAAAGGGATAGATAGATAAAAAAGTAAAAATAAAAATGAAAGGGCATGCAAGCAAATGATAATAACAAAGTACCTGTTCAAATTTAACATATATATATTATATGCTTTCAAGCTTGCCAGTAGAAATAGTTGGGAGAGGTGCTTAGATTTATTCAGCTCTTACAGAGGAAAGACCTTTTATAAACTTAGTGAACAATATTTAGATTGCTGCTGGAGTTACATAAATATATTTGTAACACCAGTTATCATGTAAGACAGATACTTTGTGTAAAGCAAATCAGGTAAACAGTGATTTTTGTATAGTTCAGAAAAATTTGAACTTTTTTTCCCCAAATAATAACTCTTTTTTCCCCTCACTTTCATTGACATTTCCCACTTGAAATGAGTGTTTCATTTAGAAACATGCAGGGAACATTTTTTTTTAAATTTATAGTAAAATGTATAATTTAGGATTTTTAATGTTATTGAAATTACACATAGACATTTTTTTTTTAAGTAGGTCTTTTCCTTAATATATCAGCTTGCTCCTTTTGATGTAGCCAAAAAATATTTACTCACTAAATTTATCAGCTGTTGCTCATTATTGATACAGCCACTGATTGATACTTGTTTTGATGATTTATCAGTTTATAAAGAGTGCCAAACACGAAGTGCCTGAACATGTGCAATATGGACGATTACTGAAGGAGCTTGGCAAAGAAGTGAAGACATGTGATGACCTGATGGTGGGTATAGGTCCAGCCACACTGTGGCTTATCAGTTTCTGTTGCTTATCTGTTCTAGGAATGATTATATTTCATAATTTATCAGTATATGCAATTTATTAGGACAATGTTTGTCCACTTGAAAAATCATTCCTCCTCAGGATTTTGTGATTTGGACCAAAATGTTTATAAATCTGTGTAGGTAAAGATAGTTTTTGTTTAGGGTAATGTCTTCTGTTAATTAAATCCTTACACTGGTAACCAAGCGGTTAAAGTGTCTAAGGGGTTTGATACCCAACCCTAAGATACCTTAAAAATGGTACAGGTATATCTCCCAACATATAAGGATAGTCCAAGGGTTGGTTGTTCTGTTGTCAGATGATGTGACTGGGTCAGAGGTTGTGTTAGGATCATGTGACTTTTCATTGTACAATGCCCCCTGTCTGTGTCTAGCATGACAATTCTGATCCTTTCATAAGTAACAAATCATGACTCATTTGGCTGTCATCCCTCTCCCCTTTAATGAAGAAAGAAAGGAAAAGAAATGGCACAGCAACCCAGTATATAGCTGTGATGTTTGCAGATTATCAGTTGTATATACTTATAAATTATCATTGGTAAATTTCAAGGGAAAATTGATTTCACATTGTTATATCTATAAATAAAAATTACTTACTTAGATCAGTTCTGCACAAAGAAATTACAGAAACACTGAAATGGATTAGTTGTGCCCCAGAGAGTCAAGAGGTTGAAATTTGATGGTAGTGACATTCATGTTTTACAGCTGACTTGTTTCAGTCATAAAATCCGTAAACAATAAATTATGAATTACTACTGAAGTCAGTCAGTTTGTAGATTTTGGCCGATTTTTAAACCCTGTCATCATTAAACAGTTGAAGTTCAAACTTATTTTTTGATGTTAAGTTCCTACAGGTTATACTAATCCCACTTGACAATTCCTGGTTTAGACCAGTACTCTGCTCCTTGGTAGGTCATGAAAGAATCTTCCCCAATTGGGGGTTCACACCTACAACCATTGATTTTGCAGTCCTACCATTACTTGACCATGGGGCCTTTAAACATTTTGAAGTAACTCTGTAAGTGATGGTAATTACAGAAACCTAGTCCAGCCAAGCCCCGTGTAGAACGAAAAAGGAAGAAAAAGAAGAAACCTCCTGTCAAGCAGATAGAAGGGATAGACATTTTGCATCAACATACTCAGCAGAAGCTACATCAGATGGAGATGGAACAGAAGAAAAACATCTACAATTTTGAGGTACATTGCATCTTCATTATAACACCATAGTTGAGATCCATGTCTAAATATGGCATAGGTTTTTTTCAAGATGTCTATTAACATCCAAAGAAATGTGGCTTTACAAGTATTTCTTTGACAGGGAAATTCAGTGAGATGTATTTTAATTATCCATGAAAAGGCATTTTTATGCTTTTGATTTATAGGAATCACTTTTAACTTTGAATTTAAGGAGTGTTGCTTGTACAAGATGTTTAATTGGGTTGATTTGAACTCATGCTTACCCCATAGAGTTAAATTTCTTGATATTAACTATACCCCCATCAAACAAGGCAAAATACAAGTGTGGGGATGGGGGTTGTTGAGAATCACATTGTCTTGTTCTGTCTCATGGTGAGGTGGAGGTAGGGTTTGAATCACCTCTTAGACATTGTTAAAAGTTATAGCATGCACCTTTGATTTGTTCAGGATGATGATGGGGAAGACAATAAACTTAGCCCTCTCCGAAAACTGCCCAAGTCGGGCCCACTGGTGGATGGTGAAGAGTCACTGGAGGATAAGCTGGCAGCCAAGGGTTCTCTTACACTGAAGGTCTCAAATGGTAAAATTGTCAGGTAGGTCATACATATTGATGACAGTATCTGTTTTCAAATTTTTTAAAGTCTAGATTTTATTATTCACACTTTTTAACAAATTGAAGTGGGGGTCATAGTTATCATATGTGTTGTTCCAATTCAAAGCAGCCAGTAACATTTCATTAAAAAAGATCAATACCTATTTTGTGTGTAAATCATATATTTTTAGCTCCACTTTTTGAAGAAAAAAGGTTAGGCTGTTGTCATGGTACTCTTGCAGCGTCAGTTCAGTCGTGGTGTCGGAGTTTGTTAACCTTTCCCTCATAGAGGACACCATGAAAAGACCTATGCAAACAGCATAAAACCAGATCAGCCTGCGAGTAACTCGCAGACTGATCAGGTTTTATGCTGTTCGCTGCTCCTCAGTGGTCTGGAAATGAGGATTTTGTAATTAAATTTGGTAAGGTTTAACTGTGGTTTTCTGCAGATCAGGCTTTATGTGGTACCTATTGAGTGCGTCAAAATGAGTCTATATGAGGGAAAGGGTTAAAGTTTTCGTTCAGGTCCATTTCTCCATAACCATCATACATGTTCATTTCAAACTTGGTACACTTGTTCACTATCAAAAGAGTTCTACCCTTCAACTTAAAAAATTCTGTATTGGTTAAGGTCAGTTTCTCAAAAACTGTCAAACATTTACTTCAAAGTTGGAATACTTGATCACTATTTTTCCAAGTTGGAAAAGATTTCAAAAGGGCATGTAACTCTTAAATAATTTTTGCACATTTATGACCCTTTTCAACATAGATTTTTCTTTACTGTTCATGAAGTCTGATTCTCTTGAAACATTGGATATTTTAGGTTATTGTTTTCCATGCAAGTTCCTATCTCACTATCTCAGTAATTACAAAAGTAAGGGGATTGAAACTTCCCCCATGTGTCTGGGCGCAATACCTCATGTCACATGTTTTTTTTGTCACCTGCTGTAAACAGAGGTGACACATAGGGATCACTATCCGTCGTCTGTCTGTCCATCACACTTTTTCTGTCACGATTCAGCATGTGACACACATGTTCAGAGAACACTCTTGTTTTATGTTAACAATAAAAATAGTAACAGCTAACATTATACTAACGAGCACTCAAAAAAGTGGAACATGCTGCCCTCTGACAGTTCTTTTTGAGTCAAGGAGGTGTAGTAGGTGTATTAATCATCCTAAGTCATAACTCTGTTATGACTGGCCTCTGATTCAGTTCTTTTTTTAACACAATTATGATTACTGCAGCAAAATTGTTTTACAGTGAGAAGAGAGCAAAGTCCGGCCAGTTTCAGCCATTTGTCGGTGAAGATCAAGATGATAGTGATAAAGAGGCCTTAGTTGTAGACGAGAACCCTTCCAAGTCTCGAAAAGGCAAAGACGACAAATCAAAACAGCCAAAATTAAAGCTCAAATTATCTTGTGAGTTTTTATGTGAGATTATCTGCTTGTACTGTTATTTAGTCATTATCAGTCTGTAGTAAACTGAAAGATCCAGCATTCTGTTAGTGAAGATACAGAGCAGAAATCCATAAAGATCAAGTATTTTTGATAAACATATTTTTGCAATGGAAAAATCTTGTTATTTATATTTGAAGGTCAGAACACTAGCAAAAAGCTAACAGCTTTCTTTTTCTGGATTCATTGAGATATTTTAAACAACTTTAGACAATTTTTCATCAAGATAAGGCAGAGTGCAGACACCTGATTCAAAATCATGGTGGAAAGGTCAAGGTCACAATTAAAGGTATAAGGTCAAAATTTAAAAAAAAGTAAAACCCAATCAGGACTATAACTTCAACATGAATTGAAGAATCTTCAAATAGCTTTGTACATAAATAAATTTGCATAATTATGTGCAGACAGCATGTAGTTGCATGGGTCTGTAGCTCAAAGATGAAGGTAACACTCAGAGGTCAAAGGTCAAAAATGGGTACATTACTTTCAGATAGCAAACCTAGTTTTTTGGGGTTTTTTTTGGAATGTCCACATCTCTTGTTTTATATATTCTCTGAAATTGATAGAATTTGTTTTGATAATTAAATATCACAGCATAGTCTTCTAAAATATGTTAGCATATTTTATGATTTATCCATAACGTTAATTATCTAAGTTGTTAATTCCATTGAAATAATGTTTCATAATTCATTTTCAGTTTTATATAAATGGATTCAACATATTTCAGTTCATGGTACCCCGTCCACAGATCCTTCCAGCATTAAGACAGAACCTCAGCAAGAACCTTTAAGTGAGCCAAAGCCGGAACCCAGCACTGACAAAAAAACTAGAGCTCTTTTATCACAATTGTCCATGCTACAGCAAGCTGCATCAGGCCAGTCATCATCATCTTCATCAGCATCATCATCAGCAGTGCCTCCAATATCAACATTATTACCCCCAAGGTCAAAATTGACACCTTCATCAACTTCAGATCTAGCAAACCTTATTAGTAAGTCAGTGAAGTCAGAACCTACAGCAGTGAGAAGTGACTTGACACTCAGTGATATTATAAACCAGGCTGCCCTGTCTAGCAGCCCCTCCACACTCGGAAAACTGGATCTAGGGCCGTTAGAGGAAGGCGAGACTTTGGAACAAGCAGTTCGGAGAAACATTCCCACAATACGAGGAGGACTGAATGGGAGTATAGCAGACATACTGGAAGCTAGCGGATATGGCACTGAGACTGCCTTCACTGTTGATGATGATATCAAGTAAGTGTTCTGGTTCTTGTCAAATGTTGAGCAATTTATGAGGGCATTGTGGCTCAGTGGAAGTGTATAGCAATCTACAGATCAAAAGGTAGCGAGTTTTAAACTAGTTATGGGGAAAGGTTCTTTCAAAATCTTCCCAGGCATAAAGTTCTGGTCCAGCCCAGGGGCTGTCTTGTAGAATTTATATAAGTTTTAACAGAATAGTATATACATTTTCAACATCTGATGAAAGATTATCTCTGACCTTGCATTTAAACATTTTCAACATCTGATGAAAGATTATCTCTGAGCTTGCATTTATTTCTTGATTCATTCAAAATGTATTAATCAGGAGTACATCACATTCATATATGACCATAACTTACAAAAAGTTCCCTTCTTTAAGTTAAATTGGAGATTCATATCCTTTCTCCAGCAGATGCTCCGTCTTCTGTTCATGTAGGAACAATGATTTTGAGTGTTTGACCTTTATTATGATATCTAGCATAATAAGGAAACAGCTGTAAATTAACCCTTTCCCTCATATAGACTCATTTTGACACCTCAATAGTATCACATAAAGCCTGATCTGCAGAAAACCACAGTTAAACCTTACCAAATTTAATTACAAAATCCTCATTTCCAGACCACTGAGGAGCAGCGAACAGCATAAAACCTGACCAGCCTGCGAGTTACTCACAGGCTGATCTGGTTTTATGCTGTTCGCATAGGTCTTTTCATGGTGTCCTCTATGAGGGAAAGGGTTAATTCATGGAGTTGAAGTATTAGCAATTTTTAATAAATGTATTTTTCTTCTTCCAAACAACATAAACAAAAAGGCTTGTACTGAAGGAAAAAGAAAATTAGGGACTTGGTATTGTATTCAACTCCCTGATGGATGTATATTTACAGTCGTGCCCCTTCACCTAGTATGAGGGAGGCCATCCAGGGTATGTTGTCCATGAGCCGCGGGGGTCTGAACAGTATGCAGCTGTTCTCCAGGGCAGAGAGTCGGCGGCAGGGTCTCAAGAAGAGTTCCCTAGCTATAGAGGACGAGGAAGAACAGCTCTCAAAATGTTACCAGGATGATGAGTTTGGTAAATATATTGTCATTTCATATCAAATTCTACTTAACAAGTTCATGACTTGACTTGACTATTTGAGTTTACCGCTGCTTCGACAGTATTTCAGCCATATAGCAAAGTCCAGCTAATTACAGGTGGAGTAGACCCCAAATGCACGGAGGCATCCAGGTAGAACCATCGACCTACCGCAAGCCAGCAGGAAGGCTTCCTCACATGAAAATCTGAATGACCCTGCCGGGATTCGAACCCACGTGGTGAGAACGAGTTCATGAAAATGTTTAAAAGCAAGCCTTTGATTAGCTTAATAACATTTTCATGTACACGTTAATAAAAATTCAATATGAAATGATAATACATGTCAGATTCTTATTAACATATGACCTAGACTCAATAAACTGCGATCATAAAAACAAAAAATAAATCATGAATGAACAAACTGTGAATGAATTACTATTTGGAATCTTACACCAATTAATAGTTTTAAATGATAGCTGAATATAAATGATTTTAGATGTATATTTCTCATACATTTTCAACATCATTCAACATCTACATTCTATGTGTATTGACAGTGTACCCCACATTGGAGATGGACGAAGAAGAACAAGAACAGTTGCTCAAAACTCAGGGGAAACCTGGGAAAGATGAAACTTGGAACCCTAAAGGTGAGACAGTAGTATATCTACTTTCATCTTTTCAGAGATGAGCATAATTAATAACTTTGCTGTACCTGTAAATAATATTCTCTTAAACCATCCAAGGAGTTAGAAGAGGAGATGTATGGGAATCACTTTGTGGTCTCAGGCCAGTCTTCCAGTCTGAATAATTTCAGATGAATTGTCCGTATTGGAAATATCTCTCTTTCAGCATTTAGTATGTTTGAATTGAGTAAGACAATGATTGTAAGATGAAGTGAACTTTTAGAAATGTCCTGGTTTAAATAAAGTCAGGTCAATCAGGGAAATATGAAAAATGTATCTGCATAGCCCTTTTAGCTGCTAAATGGAAATTAAATGTGTAGTTAAATGCTACACAGGGAATATTTAAGTTGACCACTAAAATCAGGTTGGCTGCTATATACAAGTGGCTGCTAATACTGTTTCAGCTGATTTCTGATTCCATGTGCTGAAACAGTATTTTACCATTAATGCCATACGAATAATTTACCGTGTAATATTTTCTTTCTTTCAACAGCCCGTGTCAACATATCTGTGCCGCTGGGGGAGAGGCTACACAGGGAAGGGGTACAGAAGGAGTCGATCAAAAATAGTTTGGAAGCCTCAGCAGCAAAGATAGCCAGTGCTCCAGTAAGTACCATTGTGTCCAATCAAGAGAAATTGTATAGAAAATTGGAGGAAATAAAAAAAGAAATAGTTGGGTTCTTGCAAGGATTCTAAAAAAGTGGGTCCATGGCCAGTTACATGGTAGTCCTCCTATAAAGTCATTATAAGAAGTAGTCATGAAAAAGAGAAATGATAATGTACTGGAATATATATTACATGTTGAAGGTAATTGATAAATAAAAATATAGTTTCAAAGTGTTCAAAGATGTTTTTATACATATAAATAATATGTTTTGTACTTATAAAATTGAGTTGAGATATTGTGCTGCTTGAAAAAGACAGAACAATTTTCCTGCAGGAAAATTAATGAGCTTGCAAAGGAAATAATTTATTATCATTTTGATTCATGATATGTAATTTATTTTCCTTTTAACTCAGAGCAGAGGATAAATGAATAAAAGTATTGATATGCATTTACTTTATTTGATGTTATAAGATGGCAATATGTATACTTTATTTGATTTATGAGATGGCAATATATATACTTTATTTGATGTATGAGATGGCAATATGTATACTTTATTTGATGTATGAGACAGGAATATGTAAACTTTATTTGATGTATGAGATGGCAATATATATACTTTATTTGATTATGAGATGGCAATATATATACTTTATTTGATGTATGAGATGGCAATATATATATACTTTATTTGATGTATGAGATGGCAATATATATACTTTATTTGATGTATGAGATGGCAATATGTATACTTTATTTGATTTATGAGACAGGAATATGTAAACTTTATTTGATGTATGAGATGGCAATATATATACTTTATTTGATGTATGAGATGGCAATATGTATACTTTATTTGATGTATGAGATGGCAATATATATACTTTATTTGATGTATGAGATGGCAATATATATACTTTATTTGATGTATGAGATGGCAATATATATACTTTATTTGATGTATGAGATGGCAATATGTATACTTTATTTGATGTATGAGATGGCAATATGTATACTTTATTTGATGTATGAGATGGCAATTTGTATTGAACCTTTTATGCATTTCCATCTCTTTTTCAGAAAATGAAGCGTCCATATAAAAAGAAAGCAAAGCTGGACTTTGATTCTCAGCCTGGAACCTCTGGTGCCTCTTGTCTCACTGCATCACAGTCAGGTAACCACTCACACTGCCCTAGATTTAAGACTGAATATGAATGGTTCGTGTATCTGCCCCCGGTTCTGGTGATCATGTTCTTGATTATTGACAGGAATATTCCTTAGTCATTAAAATGGTTTTGGTATTGCACCCTTGGTTGGTGCTTTGCATTTAAATAAGTTGGGACCTTGGTGAGTATTTATATTTAAGTATGCTTGCTTGCAATCAGGATAATATGACTTGATGGGACATGGCACCTGCCTACTGTTTGATAATTTAGTATGGCAGCATCATGTGTATCATGTTGACAAAGTCCCCAACTGACTTATAAGCAGTGAGTGGGGTGTTAAAACCATACAGAGAAGAACAAACCCATGTACACTCTGTCTTGTTTTGTTAATCGCTAAACAGTGCTCTGGATGTGTGAAGATCCACTAGAAATCTGGAATTTAAACCTAGGTTTCAGTCAAAATCCCTTCCAGTTCAATCCAGTAATATCATTAAAAACAAAAAACATTTTACAAAAGGGTGTAAAGCTAAGTAACAGAATATGAGAACCATTTTTCAAAACCAAAAAGGATTTTTGTGTCTTTTGTTACTAGGTAATGATTGAAACTATTTGATAAGAACTTACCAATGTTTGATCTTCTTGTCAGTTTGCATTTACCATTTTTAGATTGCGTATTCCTTTGTTCCATTTACATGATATTTTTTGATATATTGCAGGGTCAGCTTTCAGGCCTGGTTTAAAAGTAGGAGGCAGCTCAATTTCAGATGCTGCAAGTAAAGGTAAGTTCCAATAATACATCCCGTATCACAGAAGTGGTGTCTATTTAGGAATCACACTTATAATACAGTCATGTCCTAAGTTACATTACATGAAGAGAGGGATACTGGTAAATCATCTTAATAGATTATTCTAGTTTATATGAGTTCAAATTACAGGGTTTTTACTTACTCCATTTTATGACATGGATAAATGCATTTGTATAGTTAAATAGTGAGGGAACAAGTGTATTGGAGAAAACTAAAGTAGGGTTGGTATCATGCACTTTGAATTTCAAATCATATGAAACCAGTAACTTACTGACTAAACAATATTAAATGTTGACCTAGAGCTTCACTCTTTGATGAGGTATTTTGAATATTCAATATCATTCAGGCATTCTCTGTGTAACAATTTAATATTATTTTTCATTCAGCCAAGAAGCCAAAAAAGGGCCAGGCAACAGCCAAGCAGCGGTTAGGGAAGATTTTGAAGATCCACAAGATGGGAATGTTTTAAAGTCTAGTCTCTAGGAGTTTCATGTTTTCAAACGATCTCAGACCCTTTCACCTTTGCTGTTTTATGTCTTGAGCATTGTTGAAAATTCATTTTTATCATTGTTGAAATAAGATTCAGGTATTAATTGATTTGTTAGGGTAAAGTTCATTGACATTAGATACTTGCTGTGTGTTACTTGTGTATGGTGATCCCGTCCAGTAACGTTTATTAGGTGTATAAAGTCATTTGTATTACAAAAGTAGTGCTTTGTAAAAAGATAATTACAAAAATCTCATAAAAGCTGATACATACATTTCAACATAAGTTTCTGGAGTTCTTGTTTATTTTTCACACCCCTTCATCACTGCCTACTATTGCTATAGGAAACTAAATGGAAACATGCATATTTACTTTATAGCCAAAGAAATCATTTGAAATAAGTTAAACATCACTTTAATTTTGTATCCTGAACCAGTTTGGAATTTAGATTATAGATTTTAATTGCAAATAGCTTTCATATAATTTGTGAATATATGTATTTGAATAACAGCTGGTGTAAATTATGCACACCCAGTGGTGAAAACTTATGTACAGATGTATTACATTTGGTAATATATTGTTTAAAGTCCATTTACATTGTCCATATAATGAAATATTCTGCTGCTCTGACCACCGTGTTATGTCTTGCAATTGTTAAAGTATTTCTTTTAATTCAACAATAATTACCTCATTCTGAAAGCAATATTTGTTGATTTAAATAATTTTAAAGTGTTTCTGTATGGAGATTTTGATAAGGACTTTAAAGGATTAGTTAACCACTTAATAGTATTCCATATAACTGGATATACAAGATGTAGATGCTGTCTTTTATTCATATATACCAATACCATAATCACCCCCCCCCCACACACACACACACATTATAAGAATGAAAGCTATATAGTAATCACGATTGTCCCATCCTATTCTCCACAAGGTGGAATGCGGAAATATTAATCATGTTTTCTTAGTGAATTTTCATGTTTGAATTAGCCAGTTAAGAATGAGGCATAATATGTCTGTATCATGTTGTAGAATTTCTTGATTCCCCAAAATCAGTATCTTCTTAACTTCTTGTTAAGAGTTGAGAATGATACTAAAATATTTGTCGAGGGTTATGGTCTAGTTTTAGTATCCATACGAATGTCTTTGTTTCATCAAAGACATGCTTTTGTGAAATTTTGTATTCTGCATCATTACATTTTTTCTATGATCATTTTATTGAACACAGAAATTAACCTTTGTATATTTTCATAGTCATTAGATTTAATATATTCATTTCTTTTTTCTAAAGCTTGGCAACTGATGTGCATAGTCAGTTTAAAGGTAGGACAATTACCTCATGATCTTTTGTTCATTTTAAATGATTTGATCATCGCTATGTGCATTAAAGTCAGGCAGTTAAAGGCAGCTATGTAAGTTAGTATGTTTGTGACATGATGGCCAGTGTATAAATCTTTAATACCCCATCACCTTCCTTACCATTTCTGTTTTGCAGTCATCAAGGATGCTGCAGTAAGTAGGGTGCATGACTGCTGAATTAAAGATTGTGAGTTTGAGCCCCATGTGGGGTAAGACTTTCACACGTTTCCTCGTGGGCACAAAGTACTGGTTTAGACCAGGAAGACTAGTTCAGTTCAAAGATCTTGTTTCTGAATTGACATAAAAAAATCTATGATAAACAACATAAATATGATTCATACAAGTTTGTGAAGCAAAATTTAAGTGTTCTCAAGTTTTTTTTTAAGGCCTTAAAAATTCAAAATTAAGGACTTGCATGAACTTCAACTTATATTTTAAATTTTAAGGCATGAAAGGGATGAACCTCGATTTTTTAACTTGATAAATACTTTTTTATTATCAATGTTGAAATTTCATTCATAATTCAAGGCTTTTTCAAATTTTAAGTTTTTTTTTTTTAAATATCAGATTTGGATTTTCTCTGTTTTTGAGGCCTATTTTATGTCCAGAAATTTAGTGAAAAAGAGTGATAACTTAAATCCCTTAATATAGTACTTGTTTTGTTGCTGAATGAGTGACACCGGTTGGTTTGTGCCATGATTTATAGTGTAATATATTGTACCCTACATCATACCCGTTTCAGGGTATTTTATGTTCATACATGTGTCATGCTTATGTTCAATGCGCTGTAAATTGCATGTAAATATTGTTTTAATTGTAAATAGCAGACCTTGTGATCAGTCTCATAATTGTCCTGTATATAATGCATGTACTTGTATATAGGTCAAAGATTATTTTATTGATTTTTAGCTCACCTGGCACGAAGTGCTAAGGTGAGCTTTTGGGACCAGCCTTTGTCCAGCGTCGTGAGTCGTCAACAATTTGCTTAACAATCTTCTTCTCTGAAACTACTGATGGGAAAATGATCAAACTTTGCAAGAATGTTCCTAAGGTGATCCCCTATAAAAATTGTTCAAATGGTTCCGGTCTGTTGCATAATTAGGTCACAAGAGCTAAAAAAAGATTTTTTAAAGTGAAAAATCTTAAAAAATCTTCTCTGAAACCACAAGGCCTAGAGTGTAGATATTTGGTGTGCAGCATTGTCTAGTGGATCTCTACCAAATTTGTTCCAAATCATGGCCCTGGGGTCAAATTTTGCCCCACCATAGGGATCACTTGATTTTACATAGACTAATATAGGAAAAAAACTGAAAAATCATCTTCTCAGAAACCACAAGGCCTGGATTTTAGATATTTGGTATGTAACACAGGCTAATAGACCTCTACCAGGTTTGTTCAAATCATGGCCCTGGGGTCAAAATTGGCCCTGCCCCAGGGGTCACTTGATTTTACATAGTCTAATAATACCAAGTGAGCAACCACAGCCATTATGGCCCTCTTGTTTTTTGATGTCAGAAACGTGTCCAAAATTATTGTGTAAAACTTGGTCCTTATATTATTTTAATTTTCCTGGTTTATAATACAATTGTTTTAGTCCTGATTAATATTTATTTCCTCTATTACATTGTATTATTGAAAGTAATGGACAGATTTTGGTTTTATTCAATATCATTTTACACATTGGGCTGACAATTTATGCTGACTAAATTGACAAGAACATAAATGAAAAATAAATTGAAAAATAATAGTTGTGATTTTATTGTATTTTCTTTCATTCCCAGATACATTTTTGAAATATCATACATTCTCTTCATGTGTTAAAGTGAGGGCTGTAAAAGGTTGCCTGGCTAGCGTAATGGTAAACACCTGACTTTTCACCAGTGCTACTTTGTTTTGATCCTGGGTCGGTCAGACATGATGGTGTATACTGGGGCCTGTATGGACACATTGGTCTCTCAATTTCCTCTCACATTAGACCATGTGAACGCCATCAACAACATTTATATAAGCTAGATAACTTTAGATGCCCCCATTTGAAGAAGAGAGAGCATATTGTTCTGCAAATGTCGGATGGTTGGTCTGTCAATCGGTCTGTCAGTAGACTACTTCATTTCCAATCATTAACTGGGCCAACATTCGTCAAACTTCAAAGGGTGATTGGTCAGGACTAGTAGATTACCCATATTGATTTTGGGGTCACTTTGTCAAAGGTCAAGGTCACAATGACCCCAAATGTGAAAATTATTTCTGATCAATAACCAGAGAATGCATTGGCCGATATTTCTCAAACTTCCTAAGGTGATTGGTCAAGACAAGTAGATTAACCCTACTGATTTTGGGGTCACTTGGTCAAAGGTCAAGGTCACAGTGACCTTGAATGTGAAAATTGTTTCTGATCAATAACCGGAGATTGCTTAGGCCCACATTCCTCAAACTTCATAAGATGATTGGTTATGACTAGTAGATGACCACTATTCATTTTTGGGTCACAAGTTCAAGGTCATAGTGACCTGGAATGTGAAAATGGTTAATGATCAATAACCGGAGAACACTTGAGCCCACATTAATCAGACTTCATAGGGTAACTGGTCATGACAAGTAGATTACCCCTATCGATTTTGGGGTCACTTAGTCTAAGGTCAAGGTAACAGTGACCTCGATGAGAATTGGGGGGAGTGTAGGGGGGCATATGTGTGGTTCTGACAACTCTTGTAAAATCTATATCTACCACTTAATGTGTTGAAGGCCCACACTAAACCACCACTAATCAACAATATGAAAGGTATTGAACTTCTTATAAACCAGGATGGAAGATAGCACAATTCTAATTCCACTTAACTTTGTGAAGCAGAGGTATTAAAACTGGACTATACTAGAATCTTAAGTTTCCTTGAACTTAATCTCAAGAAATAGACATTTACAAAGTCAGAGAGAGAGGTTTAGAACTGATTTTGGAATGGATTGGATAAAGTTCTAGTTACTACTGATAAAAATATAAAACTGGTAAAATTGGTATTAACATTATGTATATTCATGAACAAAGTTATGACTGAACTTTAAATGGTGTTAAACACTTTTTCTTTGCCAGGCAATCTGTATAGAATCTAAGTAACAATGCTGTATGAACATTGGAGAAGCTGTATAGATCCTGTAGAAGCTGTCTGATCTGGGTCTGCTCTGTTTGCCAATGAGTCTTTATAAAGTAAAGGCTTAATTCCTTAGTGGTAGCACTAGTTTTTGTTTCGACACAATACTGACTGTTGCATGACTAAGTACTCAGTCAAGGTAGCGACATTGGGTAATAACGGTAAAATGCATCAAAATGGGTTTTTAACGGAATAAAATACTTCACACCTTCTTCTAATGATCTGTGAAAACAAAAATCCAACATCTCACTTTAAAATATGCGATTTATGGCCCTGAATAACCAGACCCCATATAGCAGTCCGCTATTTCGACCACGTGACGTCTAGTAGGCGGGGCTTTCAGAGGCGCCGTGTAGGGAAATCAGTTTATACGCTAGGAAGATATTAGTTTGTCGTTTTTAATTGTATGTGTAAATATAATTGCAAATAAAAGCTTATAAAAATAAAGCCATTGCGAGGGAATACTTTTAACTGAAAATAACCTTATTGAAACGTAATGGCATATATAAAGTTTTGTTTACTACTTTTGCAATAATACAATACAAAAACTTTGTGTTTAAAAATATTTTCTATATAGATTATGACTTGATTTGTCTGGGTCGGGTTAATCAGTGTCCCCTGAAAACTGGTTTCCTGTGTGTACTGCACGTGTGCTTTTATTACCGTGTGCCGTTTGGTCATATATCACAGAGTTTACTGGACTCGGGGCCCGAGCTGTTACCTAGTATATTACGTAATAGACTTCCTGTCCCCAGTGTAACTGGCTACATGTTGACAACTAACGGGCCTCTAATTTGTTACTATTTGGGTCTCTAAGAGACCGCGTGTAGCCGTCATACACGCGCAATAATTTTACAATGACAAAGGCCTTTTCGACAAACTATTACGGACCATGCCCATAAAGTAATTTAAAAAATCAGTCATTTTCTTTTAATGTTGAAATGGATATCGCATTTAACAGTTTCAGATTGTATCCTAATTTCACGATTTTTTTAATTTGTGTTATTATTTTTTAAGATGTACAATGTAAAAGACAATAGATGAAATAATACAAAAGCCTTATTTTCGCGAAAGTTTAATCGAACCAACAATTGCAGGTTAAAAATCAATATAACATTCTCAAGAACGAAAAATATTCATATATTTTTCTTAATGTAAATTTGGAAACAATTGTACTGATAAAGTGTCATGAAAAAAAAATGAAGTTCATTTCGATGTTCAAATAAAAGGACAAATACTTTAAGATGTTGAGTATATTAAATACTATTGAAAAGATACAATGGTAATGACCGGTTGAAAGATCATTAGAAGAAGGTGTGAAGTATTTTATTCCGTTAAAAACCCATTTTGATGCATTTTATCGTTATTACCCAATGTCGCTACCTTAACCAAAACCCTAATTATGTATCATTTTGAAACAGGCATAATATCAAATAATAAAATACGGTATATGTAATTAATAAATGCAAAAAACACATTTCAATCATACCCTGCCCCTACGACTGCTCGGCTTAGTGCGGCTTCGGTATCCATTATTTCCCTGTGTGGGGCCCCTTATCTCGACGCTTGAAGATAGTCACGTGACTTTTTATGTGTTATATGCCGTGTGCACTATGACACTAGATGACTTTATGGGATGTAAACCAAAAGTTTAGGTACTTATATGTTCGGAAAGTGTGAATAATGGACGCTGTATCAAACAGCTATGCCGTGTGCACTATGACACTAGATGACTTTATGGGATGTAAACCAAAAGTTTAGGTACTTATATGTTCCGAAAGTGTGAATAATGGACGCTGTATCAAAAAGCTAAACTACTGAGCAAAAAGAATTTAATTAAGGCTGAACAGTTATGCGATAATCCCATTTAATTAGCACATTTTGATCGTTTTATCTTTCAAGCTAATTTTCCACACACTGGAATTAGCTTGTAGTGGGGGTGTATGGACAGTGATTACAAAGTTGATTGTTGTCCGATTTCAAAGCGGTTTTCGTCTGTCGGAAGGTCTTTGATCCGTCTAGTGATCCGTGTCTCAGTTTTTCGATAATTGTTTTAGTTTTGTTACAATGGCTAATTAATTGACGAGCGGCGTGTTTCGAAGCGAAAATAAAAAGTTAAGTTAAATAACTTTTGAACAGAAAATTTTAAAAGGAATTTGAGACATGGATCACTAGTTCATTTGTATAGATACAGTTTAATACAAAAACGAAGTTATTTAGTGAAAAAATTACTCGAAAAATGTGTGCAATATGCGGAATAACAAAGGTACTAATTATATTTTGTCGACTCTGAGAACAGATA
>CM037792.1:49660686-49710686 GCA_021229015.1 Solen grandis | reverse complement strand
CGATCACGTGTTCAGTTTTATCCAATGGACTTTCTCGCTTTACATCAGTTATTTCTGTCTCAAGTTTGACTTACTGAAGAGTTATGATGAATTTTAATCCATTCTGATGCTTATTTTAAATTCAGATATATTTTAGCAAATTAAAACCCAACATGTTTCTCAAAAAATGACCATTAAAGACATTTATCATGACCAGGGGTCCAAACTTTTTTGTCACTTTTGCTAACTTACATTGTTTAGAACACCTGTGTAAAGGATAAATAAAATCGATCATAGCAGATCCAAAGTTTAAAACCAAATGTTTTCTAAATTTCTTAGTATATCACAATTTTAATTGAAGTTTCCAATTATTTATATATATCTGAAAAAGATGATTGTTTTCATAAACACATACCAGGGTCCTACGGTAATTCTAATTCATATTGTCCATTTTCACTAATCAATTGTTTTTAGCAGCCATTTTTAAACAATGTGATGTCATAAGAGCCAATGAAATTGATCACATGACTGTGCAGACAGCGTGTCTGGAAGACAGGAAGTTGACAGTTCAGCCTGTGTAAACACACATGTTCTGTACTGTACACAAGCAAGCCAAAACAAAAAAAACAAAAAAAAGACTTTTAACTTGAAGAAACTCATTAGGGAAACTGTTGGTGAATTTATGATTAGACATTTATTTTATTAAGTATAAAGTATATAAGCCTGATTTGGTCTGCATTTTTAATGATTTGTGAAGTTTAATAGCATTTTTTAGGACATGTTAATTTTATTTTAAGAATAGATTGAGGTAAAGTATGATTCTAACAAGATCTGATACAAACACAAATTACTTTTAGCCTCCTGTTCTCTTTCTCTCTCATTTTTTTTTCACTTTTTTTTGGGGGGGGGGGGGGGGGTGCATCTTGAACTTCCTGAACTACAATAATTGAGCCAATATGTGAAATCATCTAATCTGTTTTCTCTCTCTCTTTAAAAAACAGCTTATACAAAGTAATTTTATAGATATCAAGTATTGAACCTGTGACAGATATTTCTGGTTTTAAAGGTATATGTAATCTATATAACTGTTTTACTTGGAAAATCTGAAAATATATAATTTCATAAATGTCCGATCTTCAAAAATAACTTCAAAAAATTCAGTTCTGATTTTATAAGAACACTACCAGAAGGGAAGAATCAATTAGAAAGGTTATTTGGTCTTTATGAATTTTCATTCCGTTTAATATATATAAAAAAAAAAAAAAAAAAAAAATCTGGAAATTTGTTTTTATGAAGAATTAACCAATGGTTACCAAAATAAAATCTTGTAAAATAAATTGTATAAAAAAAAAAAAAAAAAAAAAAAAAAAAAATTTAATGAAAGTTAAAGATGCACTTTTCACAAAAGATACACTTAAAACGCACTTACTGATGGTCAGAAAATAAACTGAAACTAATTTTCACAAAAGATACACTTAAAACGCACTTACTGATGGTCAGAAAATAAACTGAAACTAAAAGACGAACTTTTTCACAAAAGATACACTTTAAACGCACTTTTAGAAACAAAAACACACTTATTGGCAAAAAGGTACATTTAAAATACACTTCTATTCTCAAAGATGCAGGAAAAATACACTTCTGCCAAAAAAACGCACTTAAAATACACTTTTTCTGAAAAAGATACAGAAAAAACACACTTTTAAAAGGAAAAATTAAACTGCTTTAAAGTGCGTTTTAAGTGCGTTTTGGTAAAAAGTGTGGTTTTTTTTGAGAAGGGAAATTATTGCCCTTTTAAACTTAGAAATTTTGGTTAAAGTTTTGCATGCAAGTTACTTTCATGCTTATATCTCAGTATCCAGGCATGGGATTGATTTGAAACATCTTTAATGTGTTTAGGAGTATCATACTATTAAGGTAAATAACTTTGGATGGAATATATTACAAGTTATGGCCCCTTTTTTGCCTTTGAAATTTTGGTTAGTTTTGCATGCAAGGTACATTCATGCTTATGTCTCAGAGTTCAGGCATCAGGGATTGATTTGAAACATCTTTAACATGTTTAGGGGTATCTTACTATAAAGGAAGATAACACTTGATGGAATATATTAAAAATTATGACCCCCTTTTAACTTAGAATTTTGGTTAAATTTTTGCATTCAAGCTACTATCCAGCTTATATCTCAGAAATTGCTTGTGGAATTGACTAGAAAGTTAAGGAGTGTCTTCAGGGGCATCAGAAAACCAAGGAGGGTAACTTATGGACTGAATTTTATGTAAATTATGGCCCTTTTCTAACTTGGATTTTTGGTTAAAGTTTTGCATGCACAGTGTTATTATGCTTATGTCTCAATAACTAGGCATGGGATTTATTTTAAGCTTCATAAAATATTAAGGGGTATCAGACTATCAAGGTATATCATTTTTGACTATTATTATGTTCAGGGTATGTGAAGGGCAAGAATTGAAATAGATTTCATTTGATTTACCATCAAGCATTTTGAATAGTTGAGCGTGCTGTCCTCTGACAGCTCTTGTTATGATACATGTACTTTGGTTTCTTCTTCAGCAGTTGCTTTGCCACTTTCACCTTCATACATTTCTAGTGAGCACTTAATATCTTCACAATCTTAAGAAGTTTCTTCAGAATGAAGTTGACGGGTGCAATACCCACTTCTAGCTGTCTGACAGTAAAATGCCCATCTATGTTATTGATAGAATCAATGAAAGGGCATCTTTGACTTAGTTTAGTTTAAACTTACTTATTTTACGTCGATTGGGAAACAAGTTCTTACAGCTTATACTAATCCTTCTCGACGGTTCCTGGGTTGAACCAGTACTTTGCGCCTGGGAAGGTTATGAATAATTCTTGCCTCCAACGAGGTTCAAACCAACAACCTTCGGATCCGTAATCGGATACGTTACCACTGGACCACGGTGCCCTGGCATCTTTGACTGATTGTGATAGTAACTGAGTTTTGTTAATCACCTATAAACTGAGGAAAATTTATCCCCGTAAATACACATATGTCATCATGTATGTTTTTGACTCTCAGCCCCATCTAACAGCAAGCTTTTATATTACACCTGATTTCAGCAACATCTTTTATTCAAATACACCCAAAAGTGATTGAAATTTCAAAAGAATTCAGTTTGTAGATTTTGATTATATTGTTTTATACCTAATTTACATTGATGAGCAGTCATCTGTGTTTCGTATTACATGTAGTTTAATACAGGTAAATTTCGTGATATTCAAGTAAACAGTGTGAGTGCTAAAGTTTTCTAACACTCCTCGTGTTATTAATAAAAGTGTTTTTTTTTTGGTTTTAAGTTTAGATTTTGGTCTCCAATTAGTAAATATTAATAATATTGATTGTACTTGGACTTGATAGATAATTTGTCAGGGATTTGTGTGTTGCTCACAACACCAGTGACTTATTATAACTTTATTAGGCCGGACAAAAACAGATCGTGAGTGTCATGAATTTCCTTGGAGGGCGAAACTGCAGAATGGGGGTGGAGCAATAACAAGCCTTCATCAGAACAGGCTCCCTGTCATACAGTCAAACAGACAGCTACAGCAGCTGAAACGGGTTATCCCCTGCCCCTTAAAACTAACGTCTGGTCTGATAAATTTTTCCATATTTTATAATAATTTTTACCATATTAGTAGCTGTAAAAGAGTGATCAAATAAGCCTAAATTAGTGAAAATTCTTAATCTTACAGATGAAAATGTGATTCCCAATTGAGAAGTAATATGCATAATTGTGACACTAATTGTTGTCTTTAAGAACTCAAGTTATTGTTCATTAGTCTAGGACTATTGTACTTTACCATACAGTTGATGTTATTAAATATTGAGTAGTAATTGATCTTCTTTATTATTTTTTCTCTTATTTTTTTCCCTAATTGTTGTCTTTAAGAACTCAAGTTATTGTTCATTAGTCTATTATTTTATTATTTCTCAGGAACTAACGGCTTGAATTCAACGAAACTTTATGGGAAGCTTTATTACCAAGAGGAGATGCATATCGTCACATCCATTTAATTTGTTCCACAATTTGGCCATTGACTTTCGGCTATAGTAAATTGCATGATTCTTGTCCGGGCTATTTCTCAGGAACTAATGGCTTGAATTCAATGAAACTTTATGGGAAGCTTTATCACCAAGAGGAGATGCGCATATCGTCAGCATGACCCGATTCCTAAATTTTTCACAGAGTTATGGCCCATTGACTTTTTTGCCTATATTCCATATTGCATGATTCTTGTCCGGGCTATTTCTCAGGAATTAATGGGTTGAATTCAACGAAACTTTATGGGAAGCTTAATCACCAAGAGTAGATACGCATATCGTCGCGTGACCTGGTTCCTCAATTTTTCACAGAGTTATGGCCATTGACTTTTCGGCCTATAGTACATATTGCATGATCTTGTCCGGGCTATTTCTCAGGAACTAAGCTTGAATTCAACGAAACTTATGGAGCTTTATTACCAAGAGGAGATGCGCATATCGTCAGCATGACCCATTCCTAAAATTTTTCAAGAGTTAAGCCTTGACTTTTGCCTATTGCATGATTCTTTTCGGATATTTCTCAGGAACTAATGGCTTGAATTACAAAACTTATGGGAAGCTTTATCACTAAGAGTAGATACGCATATCGTCGGCGTGACCTGGTTCCTCAATTTCACAGAGTTATGGCCCTTGACTTTTGGCCTATAGTACATATTCATGATTTTGTCCGGGCATTTTCAGGAACTAATGGCTTGAATTCAATGAAAATTTATGGAAGCTTATTACCAGAGGAGATGCGCATCGTCACATGACCCGATTCCTAAATTTTCAAGAGTTAAGGCCCATTGACTTTTGGCCTATAGTACATATTGCATGATTCTTGTCCGGGCTATTTCTCAGGAACTAATGGCTTGAATTCAACAAAACTTTATGGGAAGCTTTATCACCAAGAGTAGATACACATATCGTCGGCGTGACCCGATTCCTAAATTTTTCAAAGAGTTAAGGCCCCTTGACTTTTTGGCCTATTGCATGATTCTTGTCCGGGCTATTTCTCAGGAACTAATGGCTTGAATTCAACAAAACTTTATGGGAAGCTTTATCACCAAGAGTAGATACACATATCGTCGGCGTGACCTGGTTCCTCAATTTTCACAGAGTTATGGCCCCTTGACTTTTTGGCCTATAGTTCATATTGCATGATTCTTGTCCGGGCTATTTCTCAGGAACTAATGGCTTGAATTCAATGAAACTTTATGGGAAGCTTTATTACCAAGAGTAGATATGCATATCGTCGACGTGACCTGGTTCCTCAATTTTTAAGAGAGTTATGGCCCCTACTGCCATGTTGTTGACTAATATTCATGTCATTTGCCTAATTTAACAGGAGATATCATTTAAACAAAACCCCACAAAATTCAATATGCTAGTAATGTCAATCATAATCATGTCAGCTAATTGTTGTTTAGGCCATTATACACTATTTCAAATATCCAGTCATATGTCAAGAGTGTTGGTTAACCTCCTTGATATGAGCACACATTGAAATGTATGACTTAATTTTTAGTAGTATAAAAACTTAAAAAAAATCAACGAAAGATCTGATGAGTAACACGTATTATCATATTAAATAGTAAACTGTTACTAAGTCTCCAAATTAGAGTTGGTAAAACATCTCATCTGATGAGGAGAATAGATATGATTTAGGAATGGGGATTTCAACATATCCTCCCACCCATTGACCAAGGCCTTATTTGTAACAATGACGTTCTTCGGGGAGCATCTGTCAGTTCTACTGACTTTCTTGTTTTGACTAACAACAATCATATTACAGGCAATCATTTATGATCAGTGATGTTGATAATAAAAAATGTTTTAACATTTTCCTGTCCTGTAAATGAAGAAATTTTGATGTTTACTATGTGTTTTGTCACCTTACTAAGCCAGAGTCAGTATTTGATATATGCTATCTTGTAGCATGTTTTATTATTCCATGCAGAATATGGTTTTACATTTTTCTGCTAGAATTTTTTCTTATAATTATCCATTATGTACATTATTCAATGGTGATATCCTTATTGGGTACAAGAATGCAACAATTTAAAAAAGAAAAATACTCATCAAAGTGTCATATATGAAATTACTAATTTACTTCTTATAGTAACGCAAAAGACTGGGCATTAGACATTGTATTATGATGTATAATTTCTAGCTTTCAAATTTTGTGGAGTTATGTCAACATTTGAAATTATGAAAAAAAAATATCTCTCTCGTAAAATTAAAAAAAATGACTTTACAAGATTTTGATATTAAGCCTACGATATATATAAATAGTGTATTAATACATTGCTTTTTCAGTAATTTAAAAAATGATTCAAAAAGGTGGTCCAAAAATTAAACTCATTCTTTTAATTTGTGTGTTACCTGTAACACCATAAGAGCTATCTGTTATCTATGAATGCATAGGGTATATGTATTATAAAGATGTCTGGATGGCTCAGTGGTCATAACTTTTTAAGTTTTTATAAATTTTTTATTGATGCAGCTTAGGCACGTTCAACCTACATTTAAGTGGAAAGATGTTTGGTCTGACGTGTTTGAAAACATGATTACGCGTGTTACTATGGTGTCAACCCACACTGAAATGAAATGAAAAGAGATAAAACTTTCAACAAATTATTCATTTATCCACCTATCGCTGTCTGTAAATGCTCAGTGACAATGTAATCATATTTGAAATCATGTTCATTGACAGCATTTCAAGGGCAGATCACAAAATCATTCTAAGTGCATAATAAAGAAATGAAAGGAGTTGGAACAGCTTCAAGGTCAGCCGTCAGTTATTTGAGTCCTAATTAAATATTAAATGATTTAAAACTTAATAATTTTATATATTATGTGCACTGTTAATAAAAATATTACTAAGTCATTGTGGCATTGTTTTCTGGATTTAACTTTAAATTCTTTTCTAAGGTTTTTTAGCTCACCTGAGCACAACATGCTCAAGGTGAGCTTTTGTGATCAGCCTGCGTCCGTTGTCAACAATTGCTTTAAACAACATCTCCCCTGAAACTGCTGGACAGAATTTGATTAAACTTGGCAGGGATGATCCTTTGGTGAACCTTAACAAAAGTTGCTAAAATAAATTTGATCAATGTAGAACTCTGGTTGCCATGGCAATGGAAAGAAAAATATTATGAAAAATCATCTCCTTCAAAACTACAGGCCAGATTTCAAAATGTTTTTGTACAAATGTTCTTTGGGTAACCCTCTACCAAGAATGCTAAAATTATTCCGATCTGTAAAAAAACATTGCCGCCAGGGGCGGGGCTAGTTTGCTTTTAATATACATGTATTTAGTGAAAACTTATATCGACATCTTCTCTGAAACCACTGGACAGAACTTGATTAAACTTGGCAGGGATGATCCTTGGGTGAGCTTTCACATAATTATATTCAAGATTCTACAGTGGACCATTAAAATCTATTGTTTGCAAAAAAATATTCAAATCAAATTTAAATTATCCAATAGCTACAAAGAACATAATGTGTTAAATTGATTTTTTAATACTGTTTGTGAGCAGTGATTTTGTCAGAATAGGAAAATAATCAAAGATTGGGCTTAGATTTTCACTGCAAAAAATAGAAAGGTCCTTTACTTTAATGATTTGAAAATATTTTTATCTGTGACCAAATTTTATTCACATGTATTCCCTAATGTGTTGTTAGAAAACTTTAGCAATCACACTGTGTACTCAAATGTCACGAAATTTGCCTGCTTGTTTGCTAGTCCATAATTGGTCTGTTGGTTTTGTCTGATTAATAACTCATGGATAGGTTGACAGATTTAAATTAATTTTTTGTACACATATTTATCTCAATAACTTGAAGGCCAAGTTTGATTTTGGGCAAAATCTGTAATTTTCTGACACAGTTATGGCCCCTTTTTGACTTATAAATTGCACACAAAAAGATGTCTGATCATAATACTGACTCAGTGGATTTAGATCCATTTTTTTATGCACATTTTCATCTTAAAATAAATGAAGATAAATTAATCTTTGGACAAAATATGTATGTATGTTTTTTTGTTTTTTTTTGTCCCCTTTTTGACATAGAATTTGTCAAAAATTCCTTGTCTTCCAGATAACTCATCATAGACTCAACAGACAGTATTTTTTGTACACATTTTATCTCAATAAAATTGAAGGCCAAATTTGATCTTGGCCAAAATTCAGGAAATTTTTTACACAGTTATGTCCCCTTTTTTGACTTATTATTTGTTGAAAATACAAACTGATTAGATCATGATCCTTGTTAGAGTGCTGTGTAGGGGTATTAATCACCTTCAACGGTATTTCAGTTGATTTTGGTTAATTCCTAATTTGATCTTCATCTTACTTTAACCTTTAATTTATAATTATGACAAGGAAAACATCATCTTGATTACTTATACTTACCATTGTAGAGATTCTGTGCATTTTCATATACAGCTTTCCTCTAAATTTGACACTTATGATGACTAACCTTTAATTAGGGAGTAAAGGAGGGATGAGAATGGCTTAAAGTTTCTGATTTATAAACAATAATCAAATACATACATTTCTTGGGCAATCACTCATGGTAAATCAATTCCCATAGCATTAAAGCCAAAATTAAAATTGATGAAATGATAAAGCATGTATGAATTTATTAATTTTAAAATATTCCTTTGGGCTATTTGCATACATTTATATTTATTTGATTAGTTTTACACACAGGAAATAAACCTAATGTTTCAAATATTGCCATTGTGAATGGGATTATTATTCCACTTGTAGAATGATGTCATGTGTAAACCGAATACTAATACAAAAAATATGCAAATAAATTTACCATGCTTTAATTATTTAATCAATAATTAATCAAAATTACTTGTTAAAATTGATAAGGATTTTAGGCCGATTTAAAAACCCTATCTCTTATTTCACATGATTTAAGACCTACTTAACTGAATCTCAATCATTATATCTTTTTGTAAAACCTTCATAAATTTGGATCATTATTTTCACATTTCATGTATTTCACACTGAGATACATCATTTATTTCACTTTCCCCAGTGGCTGAATGGTTAGAGTGTCCACCTCAGGAGCAAGAGTTTATGGTTAGATCCCTGGCCGCAACATACCAAAGTCGTAAAAATGGTACTTGTATTGCTTCCTTGCTTGGCGCTCAGCATATAATGGTAGTTTCAGGACTGGTTGGCACAGTGTCAGGACATGTGACTGGGTGTGGTATCATGCCACATGTCTATGATGTAATACTACAGTTTGACCTCAAGTAGACATAGTTTTCAAATGACCTAAATACTGTTGGTGTGACTTTAAACTCAACAAACAAACATTATTTGGGTCTTAAGCTCTTCCATTATAAGAAACTAATCAGATATTGATTGAAACGCAGTTATGAAATCGTAACATACAGTGAATTGAGGCACAGTGGTTGGGGTATGGATCACATTCAAGGATAGTTCATCCGGTGAACAGACACCTGTCCCAAAGTCCTAACTGACTACCCAATAACTGCGTGTCTGTCAGTAACTGAATACCCAGCATTCCATGCCTGCCTTATTTTACTGCGCTACTTTAGCAGACCGATATTCCAATGATTTTCCAAGCCTACAAGTGTATTGACGAGAGAAAGTGTAAACAAGTCTTCAAGAAATGTAAATATGCTTTATTGATATTTGTTTTGTCAACGGATATACACCAATAAAAATAAACTTTCGTTTAGTTTTGTTCACCGACTTGTTAATGGAGACTGGTTATACTTGTGATAGGATTTCAATGATAGATTCTAACATCAGACTGTGTAACTAGCAAGGTCCTTTAAACCATCACAAGGACTTAATAAGATCTCGATGACCAGCCCAAGAGTTTGGTGTTCATGGAGGAGCAGCTTGAATGGATGGTGTCAAGCATTAGTGTTCTAGATAAATCAAGTGCTGAAGTACTGTGCTGATTTTTGTAAACATTAGGAATGGTTTTGTACTAGAAGCAGGTTTTGATCAAGCTGAATGTGTGTATTTTGTATTTATAGTGGAATTTAAAGTGTAATTTATAGGGCCATTTGTGTGATATTAGTGGATGAATTTAGTCATTTCGGATGTTTATACACAGAGAAGAGAGGCATGATATTTCTAATGTGTTAAAAAAATAATGATAAAAAATTTACACAATTTGACAAATTGTTCTGGCTATATGAATTGTGAAAGTTAATTGGGATTGTCTTTGCACTGGATGTGAGTACAACTAAGTGCAAAACTCTGATGACAAATTTGACTTTTATTTAGGATTATTATCTTCATGATAATGCCATATATGAAACTAACTTTGGATAATATACAACTGTGATATAGTGAACTTGAGATAGCAAATGACCAGATTTCTGTTTTCACAAGTACCCTTCATTTTAGTATGTTTAGGATAGTGACATTAGAAAAGCCTTTGTTAACTGTAAGACCTGACAACGAGGTTGTCAATTATACACATGATGTGTTAAGATTGGTTAGAATAATACAAGAATATCATGTTACATCGTGGACAGTGAAAAAGATAAATACCGTAGTGAATAACTATCTCCAAGTGTCATTGTTTAAATGGGATTCAAGAAGAAAATGAACAGTGATTAGTTTTGGTGAAAAGTAAACTCTAAATCTAGATAAAAAGCAGTTATAAAGACATTGCCTTTTCGATACAAGTACAAATTACCGTCCATTTACAGTTGAACCTTTATTGGTGGCCACCTGAACCAAGCGGTCAACCTGCTTGTAGTGGTCAATTTTAAAATTACAAAACTGTATTATTTTGTTATATATTCAAACTTCATTTACCGTTCACCTCTGTCAAGCGGCCACTTTCTCTTGTTCCCTTTACCGACCACTTATGACAGGTTTGACTGTATATATTTGCCCATGTTGTCTGATGGAATAACTTTGGAAATGTTGCGTTCCCTCTTACATAAATAAGTGTTGGATCTTCATGTTTCTTTTCCATTAGCTCTCCATTATATAACATATGAATTTTGCTTCAGATTCTACCAATATGTGCTATGTCATACTTAAAATCTTGTATAATTAAGGCAGGAACAAATTTCATGCAACAAAGTATTTTAGTAAGTGTCTGAGTTGAAGAAAACAGCCTCCATACTGGCTTACAATGTTTGTAAAGTATTTTTTTTACTGCTCAGTTTGTGTTGTTTTTTTTACAAACATAGCTATTGTTTTAAAACACCAAATATTTATTGCACTACCATTTAAAAAGAAAATAATTATATTTGGTGTAAATTCTCTCAAACATTGTATATTTAGCTGATGTTTATTTGCTTGGCTGCCATGTCTGTTATGGTTTATTTACCTGGTCAGATGCTTATCTTGTTGTCATTTATAATCTGTCTCTATCGCAACAAAGCCACAGGGGAGTAGAAAAATAAATATTTGAATACTTAAAACAACAGTGGTTTTAAAAATGAAAATTAATTACATTTAGATGTCCATTTCTTTTTATTTACCTGAAGCCCACCTTAATCAAAGTTATCTGAAATTTGATTTTTTTTTTTCAAATGCAGATCTGTTATATTTCATATGATCTTTTTAGAGTCAGTATTTCAGTCTGCCATTATATAAAAGAATTATTACTTAAAAAAGTTAACTACATGTGTTAATTGTTTATAAAACTGATGTGAAATCAGAATATAAGTACATATATTTCTGTAATTGAGTTGTAGGTTTGCTGTTTGGCACATTATCCACTAGTCGTTACATTATTATGTGTAAACACATTTGTAGCCTCTATAACAATTATTATACCCCCACAAACAAATGTTCTAATATGGCGGTATACTGAAATCATGGTCGGTATTGTTAAGTCCCCTAATTCAATGTTCTTAATTACTTCTTACTTAATAATTTGGTCAGTAATCAAGTTTGGTACATGTTTATTTTATGGTTGATAGATTGCCCCCAAAACTGAATATACTTATTAACTTTTTATCAGAATGAACTTTGGAACATATATAGATTGTGTGAAGATACAGCTTTGAAAACTGTTGGAAGACCGAGGAGTCAAGGTCATTGTTTCTAAAAATAGATTTTTTTTGCTGCTAATGGTTCCCAGGATGGTTTTTTCTTAATAACTTTTATCAGGAATGAAAAATCATAACAACTTGCAACATATAATTATAGCTTGTGTGAAGATAAAGCTTTGAAGGGCTGTTTGGGGTGTGATGGGTCAAGGTCACTGTTACTAAAATTAACTTTCATTACTGTTAATAATGTCTGATCGGATTAAGATATTTTAACCATGTTTGGACATATTTATCAATTGTGTAAAAGGTAAATAGTATTTAGGGTTTAAGTTTTGTTTTGCAAAGTTATATTTTGATAATTAATTTGTGCGTAAATTGAATATAGTTCTCATATATCTTACAACACTTCTATATACTAAGTATAATACAAGAATTGGTTGGAATTAATTCACATAACAGTTTGTTTTTTTTACCTAGAAAATCCATTGTTACTGTTCTCAACATTTAGAATAAACTTCCATACGGTTACAAAGCAGTATGTAAGGGTATAAGTCACCTGTCACAGTTCTAGTTTTTTCTACCACAACAGTCTAACAAACATACCGCTAACCTGAGATATAAAAACAGCAGGCTTTTAACATTATGTAAACTCCTCAATGGTTGCCAAACTGCCCTCCTACTCAAGCATGAACAGCTTTGATAAATTAATCCTCAACTGGTCTTTATCAAGAGTCTGACCCAAATAATTCCAGATTTCAAACATTTTCGTATTTGTTTCTGATTATAAATAATTGATTGTAAAATATTGTCTAATCCACAGCTTATTGATAAATAGGGGGCAAGGTCACACTGTGAGGCAGCCAGTGCATAAGAGATTTATTGTAACCCTAGCACACTCTGAGTGTTGAAAATTTTCCTGTATAAATTTTGAGTGAAATCTTTCTAAGTCTGTCCATTTAGGGTACATGTTTTTAGTGTTACAAGTTGAAGACCTGCTGAGTGTAGGGACTAAAGGTTTGTTCTATTTTGTCTGACCTTTCATTTTTTGTCAGAGCTGTATCTTCCACTTACTTTGCCTTGCTGGATATTTGATGAAGTTTGATAACTTTGGTTGTATGCTGGCTGTGTTCAACTTCCATTTCAGGGTGACAGTTGCTAAAAATAGAATGTTTGTTTCTGAATCTTTGCTGTATTTTCTATATGCATTTACTAATTTTGATTACATGCACTGCAGACTAAATATAGTAAGTTGGCACTGTAACAGTGTGTCACATGTATACAAATTTCATGCCTTAACAAAGTTGTAATGAAATGGTTCTGGTATAGCTCCCTTTCTCGACGCTCAGCATTATAAAGATATTTTCAGGAATGGTTGGCTTGTTGTCAGGATAATGAGACTGGGTGTGGTATCATGCCACATGTCTGCGGCATGACACTGCAGTGTGGCAGCACTACTGGTATATATGTCTCAAGAAGACCTAGTCTCAAAATGACTGAAATACTGTAGGTGGGACATTATACCAATTGAACAAACAACTGTCACATCCATATATATTCAACTTCAAGGACAGGGTCACTGTTACTGAAAACAGAATTTTCTTGTGCTTTAGGTGTCACTTGCAACTATCAAGAAAACTGTTGCTCTCCTGTCCAGCAGTTTATATTGGGGCCGTATCTTAATCACAGATTGCCTGATCTTGATATAAATTCATACAAAACTTGTTCATGCCATGAAAGTACAATTTTCATGTACAGTTTGTAGCTCACCAGTCTCAGCACATGTGCTCAGGATGAGCTATTAGGATTGATGAATGTCTGTCATCTATCCGTCTGTCGACCACAATTAATTTGTTTGCACTCTATCATCTTAATTTCTTAAGTGATCATCTTCAAACTTTATAACAATCTTTATTATCATAATCTTTTGGCCAAGTTTAATTTATGGCTGATTTTGGCCATATAAATCAGGAGTTATGCCCCTCTTAATATTGAAAAGTGCCATATTTTACTTTGTTTGCACTCTAGCATCTTCATTTCCTAAATAATCATCTTGAAAACTTTATGACAATATTTATAGCCATAATTTCTTGGCCAAGTTTGATTATGGCTGATATCGGCCAATTAGGACAGGAGTAATGGCCCTTTTAATATTAAAAATTGCCAGATGTCACTTTGTTTGCGCTCTAGCATATCTATTTCTTAAGCAGTAATTTTCAAGTTTTATGACAATGTTTATGGCTATAACTTCTAGGCCTAGTTTGATTTTGGCTGATATCAGCAAATTACGTCAGGAGTTATGCCCCTTTTAATTTTAAAAAAATCCCAGATTGCACTTTGTTTGCAATCTAGCCTCTATTTCTTAAGCAATCTTTTTCAAATTTATGATTATGTTTATAGCCATAATCTCTAGGCCAAGTTTGATATAAAATAATGAAGTCAGGAGTAAATATGGCCCTTTAGTTAATAAAAATGACAGATTTCACTTTTTACACTCTAGTATTTTCATTTCTTAAGCAATCATTTTGAAGTTTCATGACAATGTTTATGGCCATAATCTCCTGTAGTCAAGTTTTTCTTCAAACTTTGACAACAGGTACTGTTTGAGTTGTGGAATTAAAAGGATGTCATGGATGATGTATTCAGTACAATTATGCTTTGATTTAGTAACTTGTACAGGCAATTAAGGCAGTTTTTCTCAGGTTAGCATCTTCAGGGCAGTCTTGGCCCTCTTGTTATGTACATTTTCCAAGCCCTTAGCTTTAAGGTCAAGGTCAGTTATATTGCTGAAAATAGTTTTCCTTACAATGTAACCTGAATCTGAACCTGTCAAAATTAAGTGAATTGAAAAAAATATTAAGACAACTATCAAAAATCAGCGTAAGGGTTTTCTTATAGAATAATCATCTATTATATGTGGAATCAGATATGGAAGCACCTTTTCAGATAAGATATCAAAGTATGCAAAAAATATATCAAAGTATGCAAAAAAACAAACAAACAAAATTTGATTTCTGTAGTTGGATTTTTGTATTAGAGTGAAAATAAAACCAGTAGGATACCCCATGACTATGATAAATCAGGAAAAAGTGAAGCTTCAAAATAACAAAAAAAAAAAAAAACAAAAAATTACTGTTGTCTCAAGATACTATTTTTTCTCTCTGAGATTTCCACATCAGCTACTCAAGTCTGTCATTGATGCTTTGAAATCCATTACACCTTCAAGATATGGTATCATTCCAAGCAGGTCGAAACACGACCAACCCAGATTGTGTATTCCACTAAACTATGAATGACAGGTTTAAATTACACAATTATATTCCCAGTGATGTTTATTATTCCACTGTCAGTCTACTGGTAATTATGCTTAACATTTCTATACTGAAGATTATTCTTCTTTACAATAGACGCACAGATTTTGCCTTGCTCAGTGACAATGGTGTATCATGATTATTTTATTGTTTGATAAGTTATAAGGAGGGTTTGCAACTGGGTTATAAAGTTATGTTACACTAGCATATATTTAGAAGGCCATATCATTGTAATGCATAATAGATGGCTGACTGCAAAACTATTTTAACCCTTTCCCTCATATAGACTCATTTTGACGCACTCAATAGGTACCACATAAAGCCTGATCTGCAGAAAACCACAGTTAAACCTTACCAAATTTAATTATAAAGTCCTCATTTCCAGACCACTGAGGTCAGCAGCGAACAGCATTTTTTATCTTATGTTGTTCGCATAGGTCTTTTCATGGTTTCCTCTATGAGGGAAAGGGTTAAGTGCATTTAGAATGAGAAGGAGATGGAAGTTTTACGGTGCAATGTTTGAAATAATTTCCCAACAAGATCTATTGAGGAAGTGATCCATGTGACCAGTGTAAACCCAAATCAGCCTGCATATACACCATAACTCTCAGATAAGGAAATCAAATAGAAAAATATCATCAAAGATATTTAAGATTTTCAGGTATGGATAGCAGGTTTTGATATTTTAGTCAGTTTGTTAGCATTTTACTACAACAGCGGATATACAGATCTAGCCCTACTGGGAAGCAAGCTCTTCACTATCTTTCCTTGTTCCCTGGATTGGATCATGGGAAGGTCATCAAAAATCCTTGCCCCGCCAATGTTCAAACACACAAACCTCTGATCTGCAATCTGGTAACACACCATTATATTGAGGGTACCATTATACACATATACCATGGTTTCATACCATCCTGATCACAAAGCAATTATATGTAAATGTTGTCATTTGGACATGGTAACCGCAGTGGGGTTTTTTTTTTTTGGTTAAAATATATGGAGAATATAGGCTGAATTCCCCCCTGCCTGGGATATATATTTTTCCCCAATTTTTTAGCTCACCTGAGCACGTGTGCTCAGGATGAGCTTTTAGGATCGATGAATGTCCGTCCGTCCGTCCGTCCGTCCGTCCGTCCGTCCGTCGTCCACAATTTGTTCGTTTGCACTCTAGCATCTTCATTTTATGAGCAATTATCTTCAAACTTTAAAACAATGTTTATGACCATAAAATCTCGGCCAAGTTCGATTATGGCTGATATCGGAACATTAGGTCAGGAGTTATGCCCCTTTTAAAATTCAAAAAAGCCAGATTTCACATTGTTTACACTCTAGCATCTTCATTTCATGAGCAATTATCTTAAAACTTTATATCAATGTTTATGACCATAAAATCTCGGCCAAGTTCGATTATGGCTGATATCGGAACATTAGGTCAGGAGTTATGCCCCTTTTAAAATTAAAAAAAGCCAGATTTCACATTGTTTACACTCTAGCATCTTCATTTCATGAGCAATTATCTTAAAACTTTATATCAATGTTTATGACCATAAAATCTCGGCCAAGTTCGATTATGGCTGATATCGGAACATTAGGTCAGGAGTTATGCCCCTTTTAAAATTAAAAAAGCCAGATTTCACATTGTTTGCACTCTAGCATCTTCATTTCATGAGCAATTATCTTCAAACTTTATATCAATGTTTATGACCATAAAATCTCGGCCAAGTTCGATTTGGCTCGGAACATTAGGTCAGGAGTTATGCCCCTTTTAAATTCAAAAAAAGCCAGATTTCACATTGTTTGCACTCTAGCATCTTCATTTCATGAGCAATTATCTTCAAACTTTATATCAATGTTTATAACCATAAAATCACGCCAAGTTCGATTTGGCTGATATCGTACCATTAGGTCAGGAGTTAAGCCCCTTTTAATATTAAAAAAATGCCATATTTCAAGTTGTTTACACTCTAGCATCTTCATCTTTTGAGCAATCGTCTTCAAACTTTATGGCAATGCTTATGACCATAAGGTTTCGATTGAGTTCGATTATGGCTGACATTCATTAATTAGGTCAGGAGTAGCCCCTTTTAATATTAAAAAATGCCATATTTCAATTGTTTACACTCTAGCATCTTCATCTTTTGAGCAATCTCTTCAAACTTTATGGCAATGCTTATGACCATAAGGTCTCGATTGAGTTTGATTATGACTGAGATCAGTTGATTAGGTCAGGAGTTAAGCCCCTTTTAATATAAAAAAATGCCAGAAATCACTTTGTTTACACTCTAGCATCTTCATCTTTTGAGCAATCATCTTCAAACTTTATGACAATGCTTATGACCATAAGGTCTCGATTGAGTTCGATTATGGCTGAGATCGTATTTGGTCAGGAGTTATGCCCCTTTTAATATAAAAAAAAGCCATATTTCACGTTGTTTACACTCTAGCATCTTCCTTTTTTTAGCAATCATCTTCAAACTTTATGACATTGTTAATGACCATAATGTCTCGATTGAGTTCAATTGTGGCTGAGATGGGTCATTTAGGTCAGGAGTTATGCCCCTTTTAATACAAAAAATGCAAGATTTCACTTTGTTTATTCTCTACCAACTTCATTTTTTTAACAATCATTTTTAAACTTTAAGGCAATGTTTATGCCCATAATCTCACAATCGGGTTCAATTATAACTGATATTGACTTGTAAATTTAGGAGTTATGCCCATTTCACCATAAAAAAAGCCAGATTTCACTTTTACACTCAAGCATCTTTATTTCTTAAGCAATCATCTTTCTCAGGTGAGCGACCAAGGGCCATCTTGGCCCTCTTGTTTTAATTCCCCTCCTCCATAATTATGAGTTTACATACCATATTGTGTGCATGGACACACTGTTGTAGGTAAATGTTATATTCTTAATAAAACTGTGCAAACGTGTTCTATCATTGTTTTATTATTCTTTTATGCAATAAAACTTCACTAATAATTTAGAGTAAAATACAACAAAATGCCTACATTATACATATTAGAAAAATTCTCCCATTAGCTTGTTCATGCAATTCTTCCCCCCTCCTATAGGCCCGGACACCTTTCCCCACAAAGTGAAAACAAAACACTGTACCCATAGTACTAGGTTTGGACCTCAGAAGCATCATTGTAATGAATCTTCATTGTATCATATCACTCAGCATAAAACCGAAGAAAGAAAAAGAGAATAAAAAAAATTCACCCTGAACTTTACCTTATCATCTTATGAGCAGCAAATAGTGGAAAAAAATACTTGCCAGCTGATCTGGTTTCATAGAAGTTGCATGGATCAATCTCAGTAGCTCTTATATGTCAAAGGGTTAAGTCACAATTTATTTCTCAATGTAATTAACCCTTTCCCTCATAGAGGACACCATGAAAAGACCTATGCGAACAGCATAAATCCAGATCAGCCTGCGAGTAACTCGCAGACTGATCAGGTTTTATGCTGTTCGCTGCTCCTCAGTGGTCTGGAAATGAGGATTTTGTAATTAAATTTGGTAAGGTTTAACTGTGGTTTTCTTTATGTGGTACCTATTGAGTGCGTCAAAATGAGTCTATATGAGGGAAAGGGTTAAGTCACAATTTATTTCTCAATGTAATTAAAGGAGCGGTATTTGTTTATTATCTTATTTACAATCTTGCCTTGACCAAGAACTGAAACGGGACTAATGTCTACCCATTACTATTGATTATCCTAACACAATAGCGAGTAATTGAACAAGTTTCAGTCTTAAACTATAAAAGGAAACAATTTAATCCTATACGTAGCCAAGATAAAACCTGATCAGCATGTTACAGAAACATGTTGATCTGCATTTACATAGCTTCCTTTGAAATATTAACTATATAAGATTCACAAACTTATGAAAATCGCTGTTTACTTGATCATATTGAAAAGAATTTAGCATTTATATAAATGGCCATTACAGGTGTAGTGATAATTAAAATGAGTAAAATAAGGCTATGGTAGACTTTAAGAAAAATAGTTCACAGATCTTCCTGTCAATGTTATCAGGTCAAGAAATAGTCCCCTTGCATATTGGTCTGACAGAAATTAATCTTCAGTGTATACTAATATTTACACAAACTAGGTGCTTATATCAAACTCTAATCTCTTACCTGAATACACTAAACCACAAAGCCTTTTGGAATTTTGTGCACGATAGGGTAGGATTTTTGAATGTTTAAAGGTACATTTAAATTACTTTGAAATTGGATTTGTCTAAATTTTTGTAAGCTCATTTTGAAACATTTGAAGTGTAATTGTGCTTGTAACTTAGTGTCTACTTAGTGATTTAAAGTAATTTATTTGAGATGAATAATTTGATTATAATCAATAGGTATGATGATTGTGTTACATAGATGAATTTATGCAAGTCATGCTTCAGATATATAATTTATTCTACAAAAATGTTTAAAAATCAGACAGTTTAATAACTTAGAAAATTAACTACAGTCATTTAGTGATTGCGTTGAATTATTATTTGTTGGCGTTAGCATTGGCGTAATGGTTAAGTTTTTCATACCACCTCACTATTTTGCATTAAACCCTTTGAGGTATTGCTTTGAAATTGAAATACTTGATGATGATCTTCTTGTTGATGATCTTCACCTCTACCTGTAGGAAAGACAGTGTGGCCATACCACATGGTATATGAAGCCATTTTTAGCTATTGCCAAAAGCTTATTATGCATCGATTCAGAGGGAAAAACTACTGTTAAGTATTTTATTTCTTTATCAATATTAATGGTATTTAGCACATGCCAAGCAGAAAATTGTGCCCTACACATAAGTCCAAATGATTCTTTTGTCAGATGCGCAATTTTTCCTAACCTTCGGGAACAGTAGTACCTTCCAACTTTGTGAAGTTTTGTTTGCTATAAACACGTAAAGCACATCGCTAATAATGTTTTCCAGAATGTTAGGAAATTCTGTACTTCTGACAAAAGAATCATTGTTTAGTGCACAATTTTTCCTGCTTCGCTTGTGGTATATCATATTAGAATTGGTGAATAAATCAATTACTTACAGCTGTTTTCTTTTCGAATCAAGGCAAATTATACTGCTTGCGATAGCTTAAAATGATGTCATATACCACATGGTATGGTCACACTGAAAAAGTACAGAACAAAATATTTTGATCTAAAATCTCACTTTTGTACCACCTCACTTCTTCACTGTACCCTATGAAATATTACTTTGAAACTTGGAATATATGTTTATTGCCCTTGTTTACCTTTTGATAATACAGAGATTCCTATTTTACCTTTTACTGCAATATCTCTTTTATTGAAAAGCACTAAAATAGTCGAGCATGCTGTCTTAAGTTTCTGACAGTTCTTGTATGTTAACCCTTTCCCTCATATAGACTCATATAGACTCATTTTGACGCACTCAATAGGTACCACATAACACAGTTAAACCTTACCAAATTTAATTACAAAATCCTCATTTCCAGACCACTGAGGAGCAGCGAACAGCATAAAACCTGATCAGCCTGCGAGTTACTCGCAGGCTGATCTGGTTTTATGCTGTTCGCATAGGTCTTTTCATGGTGTCCTCTATGAGGGAAAGGGTTAATGCAGGTGCATGTCCTTTTTTTCCTAGGTGAACAACAAGAGATTGTCATCAAAAAGTAATGCCACTGGAGCTAACCCCTTGACGATTTTAAATTTCTCTTAGACTGGTTGCCATTACACTTACATGTAAACAATCAATATCAAGTTAAAGAATTCATGATCAGTGTAAACAAAGCAGACTGGTCCTCACAAATAAATTACGATGGACTGGTCCCTGATATATAAACACAATTAACTGATCATTTTCTAATTATGATATACTGCACCTTATAAATATGTAATAGACTGGCCCTGTGTTTTCGATGATCCCAGGCTCAGATTTGAGTATGATACTCAAATCCCTTTTGAAACCAATGGGCATAGTTTGAGTTTAAGTATAAAATTCAGACTTAAGTACCACTTTTATTTTCGAGAACACGAGGCCTGATCTTCATCATGAAACTTTATGAAAATATAACAGACTGGTCTTCATCATGAACCTTATGAAAATATAACAGACTGGTCTTCATCGTGAACTTTATGAAAATATAACAGACTGGTCTTCATCATCAGCCTTTATGAAAATATAACAGACAGTTGGTCTTCATCATGATCCTTATGAAAATATTACAGACTGGTCTTCATTATGAGCCTTTATAAAAATATAACAGAATATTCTTCATCATGAGCCTTTATAAAAATATAACAGACTGGTCTTCATCATGAACCTTATGAAAATATAACAGATGGTCTTCATCATGACCTTTATGAAAATATAACAGAGTGGTCTTCATCATGAACCTTATGAAAATATAACAGACTGGTCTTCATCATGAACCTTATGAAAATATAACAGACTGGTCTTCATCATGCACCTTTATAAAAATATAACAGACTGGTCTTCATCATGAACCTTATGAAAATATAACAGACAGGTCTTCATCATGAGCCTTATGAAAATATAACAGACTGGTCTTCACCATGAGCCTTTATAAAACTATAACAGACTTGTCTTCATCATGAACCTTATGAAAATATAACAGACTGGTCTTCATCATGAACCTTATGAAAATATAACAGACTGGCCTTCATCATGAACCTTATGAAAATATAACAGACTGGCCTTCATCATGAACCTTATGAAAATATAACAGACTGGTCTTCATCATGAACCTTATGAAAATATAAAATATAACAGACTGGTCTTCATCATGAACCTTATGAAAATATAACAGACAGGTCTTCATCATGAGCCTTTAGAAAATATAACAGACTGGTCTTCATCATGAGCCTTTATAAAAATATAACAGACTGGTCTTCATCATGAGCCTTTATAAAAATATAACAGACTGGTCTTCATCATGAGCCTTATGAAAATATAACAGACTGGTCTTCATCATGAGCCTTTATAAAAATATAACAGACTGGTCTTCATCATGAGCCTTTAAAATATAACAGACTGGTTCATCATACCTTATATTTTTACTCTTTTTAGCCTGACTAATATGAAATCCCGGGTATATGAAATAAGTATGTATGCATATGACTGGAAGAGTTGGGATGATCTTGTCATTAAATGGGGGAAATCAATAGCCGGCAGTTGTTGAGTTACTCACTTTGCTTTGACTACTGCCAATAGAAAGTCTATTGTCAATATTGGTAACTATAATTTTACACACTGGCCTAGATGATATCTAAGTATTGAGACGTCAGATGATTGGCTAATCTATGTAACAAAGGGGGTAGCATATTTGATTGTTGATCCAAAGGCCATTTCTGAAACCCTTTTTGTGACAATAATTTTAATGGCCTTCCCTGGCACTTTCCCAAAGTAATGGACGAACAAAAAAGGTTTAGTATAAGCTGTTTTAACTAACTTCTTTGCAAAAAAAATAAAATACAACATAAAAATATATATAGAATACAGTTATGTATATATTAATGTTAAGGCATCTCAATAATAAATATGTATAAAATTTGCTTATAAGCTCACCTGGCACAAAGTTATTGCCTCATCTGTAGTAAATCTCTGTCAGGTAAATGTAAAGAAGGTAGCCATTTACCCCCAATAATATGCTTATATTTGTCCAAAATTTAAAAATCATGGGCTATTTTTCCCCTTAAAATAAAGGTGCTTCCACAAAATCAGAAAATAAATCTGTTCTAAAATATACTATTATCGGCTTATTAATTCTCAGGTGATTAAACTGGTAATTATGACATCAAAGGATTGACATGTACACTTAAGTTGTAATATCATTCTCAAAAGCAAGATCTGGATGCAAAAACAACAAAAAAATAAAACAACAAAAAAAAAACAATATTGTTTAATTATATTTCCAGCGCAATTAAAGTTGGTTAGAGTGCAAAATGCATTCGGGACACAATTATTCATTCTTTATTGAGTGCTTGAATATATTGAAAGCTGATTCAAATTTAATGAGCACATAATGCTGTGTACACACACATATCCATGTATTAATTACAAGGTTCAGTATATTTTCTATATTATGTTTAGTTGTAAAAGTGCTAGGGACATAAATCTTGCTGGTTTTCAGTAAATTATTAAGTAGATATTGAACATTTATTATTTTTATTTGAAGAGAAAAATTCCCCCAAGAAGTGAAATAAATTTGAGGCTTCACATGTACTAAGTAGTCTGTTATATACATATATCAGATATGTATATATATCGGGTAAATCAACTTTTTCAGGTCCAAATGAGTTGTATTCAGTTATTGTATAATTCATCTAAATAGGAATATAGAAATCTCTTCTTTGTCTGTCTGTTAGTCCTTCCATCCATCCGTCCATAGATCTCGGAAGTTTGACTTCTCGTAAACTATCAGTAGATTTCAGTGAAATTTAACGCCAAAGTAGTACACCATAATAATTTTCTAAGGGGAGATAATTAAACTTAATCTTTTGTTTTATGTCTATTGTATGGCATTGATCTAATAAATGCGATGTCACCTAAATAATTTGATGGATTTCAATGAAATTTGCAAAGGGTAGTACACCATATTACGTGCATGTAGTGAGATCCATCCAATGTTTCCAAGGGGAGACAAATAGGTTTCATTTGTTATGAGTAAGAGATGCTTGGAATTTTTGTTGTTCTCAGTGATCGCTTTAGTTTTGCTTTTTAATCGTGCACAGGTAACTGAGACACGATCTTTTTAATTAATGTATATCATTTGATACAACAAATTTGGCTATGTTGACTGCTTTATAAGTTTAAAAACAGAAAATCCCTCAAAGGAATGCAGTTTTTTCTTTCAACTGAATTTTCTCTGTTTAGAAATGTTAACTACAAGCTTATGTTGGTGTTTTTATTGCCATGGCTATTTATGGTTGTTAATCAATTTGTTGCATATATAGCTAAATTATGAAGAAAAATATTGATAATGCATGAAATATTTTTCTATCTCATAAATATACCATATACCTGTTTATTCATTGTGCTCCAAAAGGGGGAAAAGGTAACATTTCCAGGCATGGTAGTAAATAAAACAGTGCACATAAGTGTACACACCAAAAAGTTTCAGATCAAGATAAATTCTTTGGCGCTTTAAATTTTCATATCCGCTTCAGATAAGAATAGTGCTGATATATGTAAATACTTAGTCCTAATTACATCCATCTTGTCGTGTCATGTCACGTAGCAAATTATAAATTAAACTTCAATTTTTTTTGTAGTCTTGGCTTGTGTTCAGGGAACAGTGCAGAATTTTGCACTGATTTGATACTGAAGTACAAAATGTAATACCTCACTGTCACTCACTCACCATCAGTCACTCACGTCACTCACTCACTCACCATCACTCACTCACTCACTCACTCACTCACTCACTCACTCACTCACTCACTCACTCACTCACTCACTCACTCACTCACTCACTCACTCACTCACTCACTCACTCACCTTCACTCCGACACACTCACTATGACAATGTCTTCTTGTTTGTCTCTGATGTTAACTGATAATTCAATAAGAATATTGGTAAATTGTGATAACTACCATTCAGTTAAGGTGCATTGATGGAGTTAATAAACCCTTTCTAGTGATTGTGATAATATTGTGCTGTATTCTTGTCAACCTGTTTGGTTATGACATGTTTAAAAAATGTTAAAAGGGCTAAAATGAAATAATTTCTATGGATTTTTTTTTGGAAATTACAGCTCAATGCAAATTCAGTATTCCTTGTGTTTGAATAACCTTAAAGCAATGTTAATATAGCCTTGTCCTTTTGGCAGTGAGACATAAGAGCTAGTACAGAAAGATTAAACTTCAGATACAAGTGTTAAATATATTAATCTGTGAATTTGATTCCTAAAGCCCCTTTAAATTTCAATCCAATTAGAAATACCGTTAATACTGTTATTAAGAGCTAATGCTGTTAACGTTTATTCTTCAGGTGGAAGTAATCCAGACCGAAGGTTGAACCCAAATAAGTCCAAGGCAACTGTGATATAGGCCCAAGTCATTTATATTGCAGTGATACGGACGGTAATAGAAAGGAAAAAGATTTTAATTTCGATGTGTGTGTATAAACTAAAAAGTGAAATTAGAACATGAGAAGGAAAAATTTTGGAAGAACTTTTCTTCAGCCACCAAATAGATGTGATCATGTTGGTTTTAGCTTCAGCTGCAGAGAGGAGGCTCTGTGTTAAAGAAAGGCTTGCAAAGAAGGAAAAAAATCAAGCTCCTTAGCAAACCTTGATCAACTTCCTGTTAGACAAATGTATCATGGGTAATATTCTCAGGAGGAATGCAGCTGAAGACCCAGATTCTGCATGGCAGGAGCAAAACAAGGAGACCGAGAGGAACCCACTTTACCGATTTGCCACCCTTAACAAGGAGGGAAAGCTTGTAGATGCATATCGCAAAGGTGGTGTGGTCGCTGTGCAGGAAATTGCACGGCGAGAAATTCAGCCTTACTTGTACAATGGTGGGAAAGGTGCAAATATTTCCAAATTGGATTATGTCAAATGGCGGAAGAAAAAACCAGTTGATGAGGTAGGTACATGGTAATATGCTCAAGCAGTATTATCTGAAATTTTGATTGTGGCACCTGCTTCAAAATATATACATATATATAAAGTAGGGGTTATATAGGAACCATGTGCATAATCCTGTCACATCACATCTGTCACCATCCCCTGTGGCCAAGTTGTCAGAGCATCTGCCTCAGGAGCAGGAGATCATGGGTTGGATCCATGGATGGACATACCAAAGTCGTAAAAAATGGTACTGTTATAGCTCCCTTGCTTGGTGCTCAACTTATAAGGGTAGTTGAAGGACTGGTTGGCCCAGTGTCAGGATAATGTGACTGGGTGTGGTATCATGCCACATGTCTACAGCGTGAAACTGCAGTGTGGCTGTACTATATCTGTCTCAAATAGACATCGTCTCCAACTAACTGAAATATTATTGGTGAGACGTTAAACCCAACAAACAAACACATCCTGTCATTGCAATGTTATGTAGTGTTTTATATTGGTGAGTAGCTGGGATATTAATCATCGTCACTGATAGCTCTACAGAGAGTTTTTTTTACTGAGAAATTTGGCCCGATATTGATATTTTCCCCATGGGAGATACATCCAAATTTTCACTTTGAAAGTCTGAAGATTTGGGAAAAAACAGGATGTACTCCAAGAATTCCAATAAAATAACATTTTTAGCTCACCTGAGCCAGAGGCTCAAGGTGAGCTATTGTGACCGGTCTTCGTCCGTCGTCCGTCCGTCCGTCGTCCGTCCATCCGTCGTCCGTCAACATTTTGCTTCAAACGACATCTCCTCCTTAACCGCTTGGTCAATTTTGATAAAACTTTACAGGGATGTTCCTTGGGTGGTCCCCTTTCAAAGTTGTTCAAAGAATTGAATTCCATTTGGAATTCTGGTTGCCATGGCAACGGAAAGAAAAAACTTAAAATGTCTTCTTCTCCAAAACAACCAACTGAATTTCAAAATGTTTTGGCACAGATGTTCCTTTGGTAAGTGTCTACCAAGATTGTTCAAATTATTTGGATCCGTAAAAAAAGGGGTTTTAAAAAAAACCCTGAATTTCAAAATGTTTTGGCACAGATTCCTTGATAAGTGTCTACCAAGATTGTTCAAATTATTTGGATCCATAAAAAAACTGGCCGCCAGGGGCGGGGCTAGTTTTCCTTATATGTCTATAGTGAAAATTGAAAAAAAACTTCTTCTCCAAAACCACTGGCGTTATTTCAAATTGTTTTGGCACAGATGTTCCTTTATTAAATGTCTTCCAAGATTGTTCAAATTATTTTGATTCATAAAAAAACACAGCTACCTGGGGCGGGTCTGGTTAATTATATGTCTATAGTGAAAACTAAAAAATGCCCCACTACTGAAATTGTTCAAATAATAAGGATCTGCTTAAAAACATGGCTGCCAGGGTCTAGTTTTCCATAATTAATTAAAATAGACAACTTAAAACATTCTCCTTGGCAATCGCTAGCCGACTTATTTTGCAGAAACTTTTAAGTTATTCCAAATTATTTTAAGCTGTGTTGTTTCGTAAAATAACACTGCTGCCAGGGGGTGAAATCTGTTTTCATTCACAGGTGATGCTTTGTTCATAATATCATATTTGCCATTTCTTTTCCTCCCACTAATACCTAGTTTGCAGGTGAGCGATTCCAGGGCCTTCATGGCCCTCTTGTTTGAATATTATTGCCTTAAAAAATAATCAGTTTGAAGTTGTTATGCAACTCTTTAAAATACAAAACAAAAAAAAACAAAAAAATCAGTGATCTAGGTTAGCATTATAATTCCCCTGTAAATCATACTTAGAAGAATTCTATTTTTAGCAATCGGGCCCAGAGATTTTGTTTATTGTACTTCCAACATTGGCATTAAAAAAAAATATGTTTAAATTTACGCAGGCTGTAGAAAGTGCATAATGCAGTATTCTTCCAGTGTTCATGTTACCATTCATTTTGCATGCCAAAATGATTGCTTAAATTGATGCTAATCAGTTACGATTTGTAAAGACATGCTTGGAAGTTTGCCAAATCAGAAACTACCAGATGAACTGTAAATTTCAGATTTTGAACTGAATAAAACATTTTGCTTGGCTTGTTGTCAGAATCCAATCAGCAACTAAATAATGACTCATATTAATGCTAGACTTTAATTGACAACTGTTGATTTTAAGTTTTTCAGTTAATTAACTTTTAATAAAATTTCATGATTGCTTAAATGAATATGTCCCCTCAAAATCCATATTTGAAAAAAAGTTTTTTTTTTTTTTTTTTTTAACCGTTTTGTTTTTATTGTGCAACATTTAATTAAATTGATATAATTCAGAAGTGTTGACACAAAAGCCTAGGGAGGAAGGTAATTGGATTTGTTTAAATATTTCCCCAACTGCCAATATTGTTTATAAGGGAAATTGTTCTATAACTGCTGTTGACCTATTGTACTGTTTGCAGCAAAATGCCCTGTGCTGAATACTGCAAAATCTGTAGTCACATTTCAGGATAAAACTGTATCATGAGACCTTAAATCCCCATCATATTTAAAGGATTAACCAAAGAATATTTGAATATGCGAATGGACATAAACATGGACATTGTCTTGTTAATTTATATTGCTTGTACATAACGCATATTGAAAAAAAAAAAAATATGTTTTTGACATTGTCAATGAGTATAAACAAACAGTTCTTGTTTATTTTATGGTGTGTCTCAGTTTTCAATTTCAGTTTTAATTCATTAGTTCAAAAAATGGGGAAAAACTTTATTTTCCTGATCAACATTCTGACCTTGACTTAATGTTATAAAAACTGCATACAATCATAAAGATTCAGATAATTTATTTGACTTGCACTATTAGATACAGTTTTTCTTCTTACAAATGTATACAAAAAAGCAATTAATGTTTTTAGGTACCACATAAAGCCTGATCTGCAGAAAACCACAGTTAATTCTTACCAAATTTAATTAGGCTGATCTGGTTTTATGTTGTTCGCATAGGTCTTTTCATGGTTTCCTCTATGAGGGAAAGGGTTAACCTTACATAAGTATGTTTTGACACCTTGACAAACAGTGAAGGCCCACAAGCTGCCTGATCAGGGTCTCCTCTGGGAATTAACTCATTTAACTATATTGTAGTTCAGCAGTTTTAGCAGCTAAGGAAAAAAGTAGTTTGTGCACTTATAGTGTTACCATTATCTTACATAATTTATCAAGAAGCCAGTATATATGTTGTGACTTAAATACAACTGAAATAGAAATCCTTACTGTCACTACCTGTATATAATATGAGGGCAATTTTTTTTAGTACAGCAAATAACATCATGTCATTCATTTTCATAATTGCAATTAATACTGTATTTCAGTATGCCTGTGTGCCATACACATGCACCAACATCTTCCATGAAGTCTTTGAAAAAATTGACAAATACACATAGGATAAAATCAAATCTTCCACATTTATAAGTATCTATCACCCTTACTGGTGGGGATGGGGGAATATTGTTATGAGTATTTATCAATCCTGATAAAATGAAGCACATTACCAAGCATATTTTCATGGAAAAAAAAAAAAAAAAAAATAAGGTTGGGCATGTTCAATGTTCAACAATTTTATAAAATACTTTGGTATGCTAAATGAAACTGTTTTGCATGAAAGCATAAAGCACATTCTTTTCAAACTAATGAAAAGCCCTGAATAAATTTATACACCGTTAAAGGTACCTATTATTACATAACCACTCAATATATCTTAAAATTCTTCACTAAGCGCAGAAACCAAGAAGCATTCAAAGATGGTCAATCCAATCTACAGTGCTAAAGTGTTTTGCAATAGCGTTTATATATGTGCCAGGGTAGCTTGTAAATATTGGAACATTTAAACCCAGGTTCATTGCTATTTGGAACAAGGATCGATGCCTCCATAACGATTACATTAAAGACTAAATCAATGTATGTACATGAAAGAAGCATTTTATTGGGTACGGACCTGCATAGCTAGTAAGGGTTTCATATGTTGACTATTTCTCAGTACTCGGCTAACTTTGAACCTCGGGAGAGACTGCTGGAGTTGGGGTTGTGTATTTTAAATAATCAATTCATCCCATATTTGCTTTTTACTTTAAATTCAAGAGCGTATATTCAGTCAATTATATAATATGTATAAATATTGATCAGAACATATGCAAAAAAAGAAAGTATTCAAACAAATGTTAAGAAAAATCAATTTTTTGTAGTGCTTCAATTAGCAAGCATTTTATCTATCTAATACCTACAATGCTGGAAAAATATGGGTGTCTAAAATGGAGAAATTGATCTATCATTTCTTTGACCATGAAAGAAGTATCATTAATTTCTGATGTTCCACTTTGTTTTATGAGGGATAGGGGGTGGGGAGGGTGATGTCAGGGCTTTTTAGACTGAACGCAGCCAATTTTGTGTAGTAAGAAATCAAACAGGCATTGTTGATTACTGCAGCTGTATCACTCTGCTCAGTAGCATATCAATGCAATGTGATTCACTAGTACTGAAGTTAGGTCATTATGGACAGTCTTATTGGGCTTCATAATGGAATCATGAGACAAATCAAAGGGCTCAGTCTCTTCTGTCCGTCTAAAAAGGAATTTTTTCAGCATTTTCTCTACTACCTTTTGTCAGATTTTAATTAATCTTTACAAGACTTGTAAGTACCATATTGTTGGAATGTCATGAGAGGCTTGATTGTAAATGAGTTATGGCCCTTTGTTATATTAATTGAACATATTTTGTCTGAGCAATTTCTCAGCCACCTTTGGTCGAATATTGATTCAACTTCACAGCATCTATAAGTACCAAGCCTAGCTGTACATATCGTTGGCACTTCATGTTTAGCATCATTTTAAATGAGTTATGGCCCTTTGTCATTATAATTAAATACATTTTATCAACACTTTTTCTGGGATACCATTAGTCTGAATTTGATTAATAGTCCCCTACCGGTGTTCACACCAGAGGGGACTATAGGTTTGCCCTCCGTCTGTCCGTCCGTCCGTCCGTCTGTCCGTCCGTCTGTCCGCTCAAATCTGGATCCCGCGATAACTTAATAACTAAGCAAGCTAACTTGATGAAACTTGGTATATGACTAGATGGCAATGTGTAGATTATGCACATCATTTTATTTTTGTTCTTCGACTAAAATTGTGGTTGCTATGGTAACGGAAATAGTGAAAATATGGCAAAAAATGGGATCCCGCGATAACTAAGCAAGCTAACTTGATGAAACTTGGTATATGACTAGATGGCAATATGTAGATTATGCACGTTTTATTTTTGTTCTTCAACTAAAATTGTGGTTGCTATGGTAACGGAAATAGTGAAAATATGGCAAAAATGGGATCCCGCGATAACTAAGCAAGCTAACTTGATGAAACTTGCTATATGACTAGATGGCAATGTGTAGATTATGCACGTCATTTTATTTTTGTTCTTCGACTAAAATTGTGGTTGCTATGGTAACGGAAATAGTGAAAATATGGCAAAAAATGGGATCCCGCGATAACTAAGCAAGCTAACTTGATGAAACTTGGTATATGACTAGATGGCAATGTGTAGATTATGCACGTCATTTTATTTTTGTTCTTCGACTAAAATTGTGGTTGCTATGGTAACGGAAATAGTGAAAATATGGCAAAAATGGGATCCCGCGATAACTTAGCAAGCTAACTTGATGAAACTTGCTATATGACTAGATGGCAATTTGTAGATTATGCACGTCATTTTATTTTTGTTCTTCGACTAAAATTGTGGTTGCTATGGTAACGGAAATAGTGAAAATATGGCAAAAAATGGGATCCCGCGATAACTAAGCAAGCTAACTTGATGAAACTTGGTATATGACTAGATGGCAATGTGTAGATTATGCACGTCATTTTATTTTTGTTCTTCGACTAAAATTGTGGTTGCTATGGTAACGGAAATAGTGAAAATATGGCAAAAAATGGGATTGATTACCATATTGAGTCAAGGTGGAGCCGGTAGGGGACTTTATGTGTTGCATACAACACCAGTTACTTGTTTAAATAAGTACCATACCTAGTTTCATATATCGTTGGTGTATCATGACCGACTTGATTTGAAATTAGTTATAGCCCTTCCTTATATTTTTTGAACATATTTTGTCCACATTATTTCTCAGCTACCATTGTGAATTAACTTCACAACAATATAAGTACCAAGCCTACATGAACATATTGTGGGCATGTCATGTTGATACAGTTTTTACTGAATTATGCCCATTTGTCATATATATATATCAAAGGTTATCTTATGTTGACAGTAGAAAATAAAGTTTTGTATCCAGATCTGCCTGCTTAGAGATTTTGCAAAACTCAAACCACCATGATGTTTCATGATAATCCATTGATACATTTAGAGTAACGGTATTATGCTAGAAGACATGCAGATCATCAGAAAAAGGGGGCTAAATATACAACCTTCTCAGCAGAGAATACTTGCTAAGTTTAAAATCAACCTTTCATATCATGATAAATATTGGGACTTTGACATTACACAAAAAAAATATGTGCTGTCTGGTGTATTAACTAGGTAAACCCAAGATCACATGGTATCTAAGTTTAGTGATTTGTATATTACAGAAGTGTATTAGTGCCACATTGACACTTATTATTTTTTTTTTTTCCTTTAATAAATTTTTTTTTTTTCTGTAAATTTTATAGTTTAAACTGTAAAATTCACACTTTTTCCCCTATAAAATTTGCAGTTCAAACTGAAAATTTTTTTTTTTCTGTGAAATCCACAATTTTTTCTGTAAAATTCATACTTTTCTCGTCTTAAACCTTTTTTCCTTCTTTCTTTCTTTCCTGTATATATTATTTTTTTATATATATTTTATATATTTTAGTTATATGATATATGTTTAAGTTGTATACCCATTATATGTTATAGGTATACATTGTAGGTATGTGTTGTAGGTATATATTGTAGGTATATGTTGTATGTTCTGGTATATATTCTCAGTATCGATATATGTTGTAAGTATATGTTGTACAAATATCTGAAAGTTTCAGTTTTTCTATTCTTTTCCCCTCTTCTTTAAAAAAAAACCAAGTTTTTGTACTTAGTCTTTGGTGTTTACTGTTTAGGTTATGCTGCTTTCATTACTTGACTTCTTTGACACATATCTCTCTACCTACCCACTGAAGATTATATTTTATAAACTGGAAAAAAAAAATATTTTGAGGATGTCCTTGTCATAAAACATCACCACTGGCAGAAATGAGCAAACTTATTAATGATCTTTTTATCACAGAAACATTAGAAACACATGAAAGAAAGAAAGAAAGAAAGAAAGAGAAAAAAGGTCTAGATATTTTCGCCTCTGGTTGTGCTATTTTTATATTTCTGTCATGTTGATAACAACCTTTTTGGCACGACAGTCATGTAAGTGAGGAAAATTATCCGAATGACGGTCATGCCAATAAAGTTGTTTATCCGCATGACAACCGTCGTGTCAGTACACACAGCCATTATTTTAACAGATTAATGTGTACAATTTACATATTAAATTGTAAAATTTACAAAAAAAAGTGTGAATTTTACAATTTAATCTGTAAAATTTATAGATTAAATTAAACTTAAATTTTACAGATTAAACTGTAAACTTTATAGATTAAAGTACAGAAAATAAAAAATGATTAGTGTCAGTATGTCACTTATGCACTTCCATAGTATATATATTATATCTGTAGATTTAACCCTTTCCCTCATAGAGGATACCATGAAAAGACCTATGCGAACAGCATAAAACCAGATCAGGTTTTATGCTGTTCGCTGCTCCTCAGTGGTCTGGTAATGAGGATTTTGTAATTAAATTTGGTAAGGTTTGAGTTTGGCTTTCTGCAGATCAGGCTTTATGTGGTACCTATTGAGTGCGTCAAAATGAGTCTATATGAGGGAAAGGGTTAAAATGGTCCATTGTTAAATATTTCCATATCTGCTCTTTTGCCACAGCTGAAAGTGATATTAGATAGGGCTGTAACAATAGGCTGGTTGCTAAATATGAAAATGTCATATTATGATATATTGGTGCCATGAACACAAAAACTTATAATTTACTATGAATTTCAAGTGAAAACCAGTTACAAATACTGTTTTCTGAAGCCTATCTACATTCCTACTACTACCTATGTACTTGAACAACATTCATATCTTTAAAAATAAAGTTATGGCATTTAAGACACACTTAAAAATTATATATGAAGTTAAAAAAAAACGTTGGTTTACAAATAAACAAATCCGAAATGAGTGTGCATGTTCTGCGTATATTTTGTGACCTAAAATCGTTTTTGTGAGTAAAGTATTAACATACTTCAGTATAAGTTTCTTAAATTTATTTGAATATATTCGGTATTTGACCTCAAAAAGACAAATTTTCACATCATATGTCACTGTATCTGGTAAGTTAGGTGGGCACAGGAATCACACATGTTGTCCCATGTCATCAAGTCATGCTGCGACTTATTCCATTTTACCATTTATAATGTTGACTCAAGGTAGCATAGTGGGGGTATAAATCACCTGTAGTGATAGCTCTTATGTTAGCTTAATTTACTCACAGGTTAAAGATTGAATGGTAAAAAAAAGATGTCCTGAACTTTTCATGTTTTGGAAACCTGAACTTGGCATCATATCAGTATCTCAGGTTCCTGTGAGACATTAATTATAATTAAACATAATCACCACCCACTTCTGTAACTATTGAAAACCATTTGTTTAAAATATACTGCGGATGTCTGATCTTTGATTGCACTGAGCCCATTGTTTGTACAGCTCTTGCAGAAATCAATATCATTCCATCATAGAGCAGCTGAGGTGGATTCTGGGTAAGACTGGACCCAGCAGCCAGATGCTGGTATCCCAGGTATTGTTGGGACTGAATGTCAGTAACCGATAGTGAAATTATTGCTCTTAATTTGCAAGATAAACTTTCTCAAAATCAAATACGAGTCATGTGTCTGAAAATGAGTTCAACATTGAGTATTAATTAATTATGTATCTCCAAAAATATTGATAGCATTTAATCATATTTTTATTGAGTATAACCTTGTGTTGAACTACTCTTTATATTTCTAAAATGTTTAAATATTATACCTTGAGTATTGTATCAAGTATAAAAACAATGAGAATAGCACTATTTTGTAGGAATTTTGTTAATTATCTCTTGAACTATGTAATGTTATTTGCTTTGACCGAAAAACTGCCCATTAAAAGAAAATCAACAACTTATATATAATTATAAATGTTGATTTTTTTTTAAATGGGCAATTTTCAATCAAAGCAATGTACTAGGTACCTTTGCTAATGACAAGGGTCTTTTTCTCACACAGTATTGTATCTGTGTCTAAATTTTCTGTAGATATCTTACCAAATAGAGAATCTACTTGTTTAGCTGTTATCTTGGGAGTTAAGTGTAATATATATTTGGTTTTTGCAAAACTGTTGTCAATATTGCCAGACACAATTGTTTTGAATCATTTCTCCTTGATATTATTCAGCCACATGGTCTTATACTTTTAAATTACAAAGATCAATTGTTTGTACCCACACATTGCATGTATTACTGAAAAAAGGGGGGTGGGCTATATTGGCCAGAATTATGAATATTTATCAGAATTGTGATCTGCAGATTCTTTGAACCCTGCCTGATATTATTAAAAACAGATTATGAATGGGAACTTGTGGAACTTGAATAAGAATAAGGAAAAGAAGTAGCTGGTAAAGTGCACAGTAAATATAACCACATAGTACATTGTAGCTTCCTGTAAAGTTTTGTTAAACTTTAACTGTATTTACGTTACATGCTGCCATGCTTTGTATGTATGGCTATAAACATGTATTTTGTTTTATGCCTAATAAAGATCTGTTCTGTTCTGTATTAGCTCTTGAATAAAGTTGAGTCAATGAGTATGATTGATATGAACATCAGTTATTTGTAAAATAACAAGTTAATTTATTCAGAATTTTATGCTTGATTTAATATACAGAAATTTTTAACAACAACATAATTCAGGATTTATATATATTCACATAAGGCTACTGAGTAAAGACCCATGTGTATAACTAATAATGAGCACTTATTACGGCTTTCCGCAAACCTGCGGAAACGTATAGGGTTTGTAATTAAACTGTGTTTGTAAAGAAATACAGAGCTATATTAGCATGTTGCTGAAAATTAGCGGTCAAAAGAAGCTACAATACTTGGTCATATTAGGGGTTCCTTTGTCCACTACCATAGTCTTGTTTATTCACTTTTTATCGTGTTTGTCGACAAATCGTATGGTCTTTTGACGCACAAGGTTGGATTTTACCTGGATTTGTAGGGCAGTATTTGGATTACTGACCTGTTCGTTTCCACATTACTGGTAATGATCAAAGGCATTGGGGTGTTAGGCCCGATATCCCTGCTTGTCTTTATTATCCATATCTCAAGCTTTGTTACTCGATATTTCATAAAATGTAAACAGAAAACAAGATACTGGTTGTTCATTGCCATGACAACAAAATATTTATCTTCAGAAAATCTGTACTCAAATATTATAATCATAAATAGATAAATACTTTTGTATCCTGCTGTCAAACTGTAGAAAGTGATTAATTTTTACCTGGGAATTAAAGGTTATTTGATCAGTTGTGTTACTCATAGTGGAAGAAAACCATCAGAGAAACCAGACTTAATGACTAGTCCCATTTACAGTATTGGTACTCATCATGTAGGGGTAGTTCATTAGGGCCATTTGGCCCAGCAGCGGGATTCTGTGACTGTCTATGGCATGATACCATGTTGAGGCAGCACTCCATCATTCTGGCTGATGTAGGCACAGTTCCCAAAATGGCTGAAATATGGGACATAAACAAAAGCCCAAACAAACATTGATGACAGTTCCTTGTTTGAAGAACTGAGAAGAATTGTAAAACCGTGTGACTTTTGTATGATTCTTTACTAATTGAATCTATTTAAGCTTTCTACCACATAAAACAGTTTTTTTTTTCTTCCAATTTATAGGGTCTCAATATTGGCCCAATTCCCAATTAAAAAAAGTCTCATATATATCCCAATGTAAAAAAAAAAAATGTTTTTAGATATGAGGATTATTTTGTTTTTTAATATATAAATTGTGAATATGAAAGAAAGTGCCTCTTTTAACAATGTTACACATACTTAGTTGCTTTTCTGCTTCTTAAAAATTCCTAATTAGGTGGAGTATGTTGATGATTTTTACCATTTGGGAGCTATGGTCAATATCCCAAAGGCCAGAGCCGCCGTGGCTGAGCGGTTACAGTCGTGGACTACAAATCTCTCAGCCCCTCACCGCTGTAGGTTCGAATCCCGGTAGGGACTTCAGATTTTTCATGTGACGAAGCCTTCCAGCTGGCTTGCGGTAGGTCAGTGGTTCTACCCGGGTACCTCTGTGTACTCGGGGTCTTCCTCCACCTGTAATTAGCTGGACGTCGCTATATGATTGAAATACTATCGCAGCGACGGTAAACCCTAATACAACAACAACAATATCCCAAAATAGACAGAAAAAAAAAGGTAAATATACCTCACTTAATCTGTCTATTGAATTGATCAAATTGTTCAAATTAGCCCGATCAAATGACCAAATTCAGTCTGATATTTTTACAAATATTGATTAGCAAGGACAAGTCAATTGTTAGATATAGCAATAGCCTGTAGATAAATGTATCATGTAAATATTTAAATTTTTCATGTAGAGTTAAATGTGTTGGTTAATCTATAATTAATTGGTTATAACATGATATGATTCATACAAATTGATTTTATCCCCCCACCCCCTCTGAGGATCAAACTTACAACCTTCTAATCCATAATCTATGGACACGGGACCAATTGATACCAGGCAAGGCCTAAAATAAAATTACCAACCCGAGAAAAACTGCCCTACCAAAAATATTATATTGCCAAAGCCAATACAATATTCATTTTTCTTTTTGATTTTTACTGTTTATTTGTTGTCATAAAAATGGTGATTTAAAAATGAATAGAACAATTAATTGCAAAAAGGTATGCAAGTTTTAGACAAAACCAATTAATAATGAGCTATAAGATTAACAAGGTGGTTGGCAGCCAGGAAATTGATAAACAGATCAATTTTGTCCATTTTAATTGTAATTTTGTTCTGAAAGAAAGGGGATTCATTCACCATAGACTAGAGACAGCAATTGAGTTCTGTACATAGAATCCATGATAAAAATTGCTGGTTAACACTTAAAAGATAATACAGAATAGTTCAAAACTTTTGAAGTCGGACACGCTTTCTGTCCGTAACTGAGACTTACATGTTTTTAATAATAGTTAAAGTTATGAAACAGTTGGAATTGGAAGATAAACTCTTTATACACTAAAAATTTTTGGGGGGCAAAATCTATACAAATATCAACCAAATGTGATAAAAAGAATTACCGGTACCTGACCTAACCACCCATACCCAATTCACCTGCATTATGGGATAGGAAACCAAAGATATTTTAAGTCTGGCCCAAATTAAATTTAGTTCATGAAATACCTAATAAAGCATCCAAATGAAGTGTTCATATCTGGTTAGTCATAAAGAATCATTACCTTGTGTAAGCAGGTGCTCTTTAATGCTAGAAGTTTTGGTCAGGAAGCAATACCGTTTAGCCCATTTGCTGCCAGGTCACCTATCATATATAAACATGCTATTTGCAAAGGAAAATCTTGGAGATTTCTTAGAAATGTCAGGCTATTACTATACTAGCATAATATGGCTGCTTTCCTTTCGCTGCCAACAGAACGGATTAACCTGTCCTATACTTGAGACAGCATATTTACCAACAAGATGGGTTTATCCGTTATGGAGGTATCCAAACGGGAAACCCCCAAAAAACGGATGAACCCGTCTTGTTGGCAAATACCCTGTCTCATGTGTAGGATTGGTTTTTCCGTCCTGCAGGCAGCGAAAAGGTTAAAAGAACTTATTATGTAATACCAATGGTTGGAGGTTCTGTAGTACAATGTTGGATAGACCATATGATTGAACTCGACCATTAGTGAGAAGTCTATGTCTAAACCACTAAGCTAGCCACACATTCATACACCTGGCCAGAAGCACTTGAAATGTTACAAATGTCCTTAAAAAGAATTGAATGAATCGGCAAATTTCTAGAATAATGATAGAAATTCTGTTTACAGACAAAAGAAAAACAAAAACAGTGAAGGCTTAATCTCCATTAAAAGTGCTCACAAAGTTAAGGTAAAGAAAGTGCTTCTCTCTAATACCAATAAAGGCTTCTCAAAATACCTGTACTTTAATATGTGACTGAAAAACAGGAGAGTAATGAATGACTTGATCATACAGGCCTATCAAAAGTATACACACTTAACCCGTAACCTGCTGGATTTCTCAAATGGACTTAGCTGGCATATTTTTTGGAACTGTCCATTATCAATTTTAGGGATAACAAGATGAAAACTTGTAGTTGGTCAGACAACAGTAAAGAGCCAGGCCAGCCTGCACATATGTGCAGGCTGGCCTGGCTCTTTACTGGTGGTAAAGGTTAGCACTTACAGTTCCATGCAGCAGGGTAAGGGTTACCGGTAATATTTTCCATTTTCAGTTAACCCTTTCCCTCATATAGACTCATTTTGATGCACTCAATAGGTATCACATAAAGCCTGACCTGCAGAAAACCACAGTTAAACCTTACCAAATTTAATTACAAAATCCTCATTTCCAGACCACTGAGGAGCAGCGAACAGCATAAAACCTGATCAGCCTGCAAGTTACTCGCAGGCTGATCTGGTTTTATGCTGTTCGCATAGGTCTTTTCATGGTGTCCTCTATGAGGGAAAGGGTTAAAGTTTTGCATGCCCAGTGTTATTGTGCTTATGTCTCAGTAACTAAGCATAGGCCTCTTTAATCCTATCACTGTTATTTCTTAAAAGTACATCCCTTTTGTATGCCTTTGTTGTTCAGTGTTTATAAATCTTTTCACCTTATGCAGTTATGGAAGAATTTGATTGCGTCAACATTAGACTATTGATAGTAAACAGATTTAAATTTATCGGCTTTCATTATTACCAAAAGCTTATGATGACTTGTGTCATTTTGTCAGGCATTTAATTTCTATCTATTATATTAATGAAGTCATTTACCTCAACAATCCAAGACTTAGTGTTTATATAATATGGTGCCTTACAACTAACAAATATTTAATCATTTCTTCTCTTTGATTGAATTATTATGTACTTTTTCCTTAAGATATCAAATGAGTCCATTGCCTTCAACAGGGCTTTTAACCAACTGTAAATTGAACTTTTTAATCCTTATAAGTACCATAATGAACCAAATGTGAACTTGTATTATATTTGAACTAAATGTACCTACCCAGTGTTAGAGTACAGTATTAAGATAAGAAAAGGGGTCAGATCACTTTAGAGGGGAACAATCTTAAAACACTACTTTTCCAGCAGTTCAATCCAGGTCTAACCCAGAAGTTAAGACATATGAATTGTTTCTCAGTCACGGGTAGAGTAGTCCAAGTGACAACAAGTGAGTAGTCCAATCTCCGTCTGTCTGTCTCTCTCTCTTTAAGGTATATCAGTAAGTATGAATTGTTCCCCATTTATTGTAAAGGATAACACCACTTTCTTTCTGTCTCTAAGGTATAAGAAGAATTACCTCCTAGTTCATGTAAAAAGATTGCCCCCACCCCATTTCTTTATCCCTCTCTCTTAATTCTTAACAGTGTATTTATTTGGAATACTAAGCAGATCCATCACTTAGCCTTCATTATCATGAGAAAGCCAATATTATTATAAGCATGTGTCAAACCTTGGACTTAAAAATTGTTAGTTTAACCCTTTCCCTCATAGAGGACACCATGAAAAGACCTATGCGAACAGCATAAAACCAGATCAGCCTGCGAGTAACTCGCAGATCAGCAAGCCTGTGAGTAACTCGCAGGCTGATCAGGTTTTATGCTGTTCGCTGCTCCTCAGTGGTCTGGAAATGAGGATTTTATAATTAAATTTGGTACGGTTTAACTGTGGTTTTCTGCAGATCAGGTTTTATGTGGTACCTATTGAGTGCGTCAAAATGAGTTTATATGAGGGAAAGGGTTAAAATAACAACGTATCTAAAATACACCTCAAATTCTACTGAATACACGGTATATCTGTCAATAAGTTCTTCCTATAAATCCATTTCCCCTTTTATATTGTGAGATTTTATAGAATCATAAAATCTGTGCAGCCTTGAAAATTTTTACACCCTGGGGGACATTTTGTTTAATAAAGGTTGAATTTTCTCTTTTCAAAAGTTGTATTTTAGTAAATTATAAGAGACGTTATCTAATTAATAAGGTGCTGTTCGACTGTTAGTATCATGTTTCCTGTTATAATAAAAGGTGCTGGTCATCATCAGGTTTTTTTATTTGAAACTGAGTGGCTACAATAAATCATAGAGAACCTCTGTGGCTAAGTCCTTATAATCCAAGACTCACTGTCACTTAGCGTCTGACTGCTGTGGGTTCAAGTCTTGGTTTAATAACTCAGAATTTTCATGGAAGGCTTGAGTTCAGGCCATGTTTTCGAAAATAAAAACATTACTTAAGTATGATGTAAACTATGCCCCTTAGCATTGACTGAGATTGTTCTTAAATATTTTTGAGAAGACAAGGCCTGGTCTGATCACTTGGATTTTTCATGAGAGGATTAGCCTTCCATTTGGCTGCACATACATGCACTGATCATGATCTGCACTGTTCTCTATTCAGTAAATAAATTCTCAGCAAGCACCCCCATATACACTTTATGGTATAGTCTAAAATAAAGAAAGGACAAGTAAATTTAGCATTGTAAGGGTTAGGAACCTTAGTCTTGCACCTAAAATAAGCAGCTGGACATGATATAGCTATAAGACTGATATACTTGCACAGTGACAGGAACTCTAAAGCAACAATATCATTGCAATCTTTACTTCCCTCAGTAGGTCGGTGGTTCTACCCGGATGCCTCCGTGTAATTAGCTGGACGTCGCTATATGACTGAAATACTGTCGAAGCGACAGTAAACTCAAATAAAGTCCAGTCTTTAGTTCTCTGTTAATAAACATTAAAGCAGTTTGTTCACAGATACTCTTAGACTTAGAATTTGATTTTTAACTACATATGTGTGTGCATTACATCTATCAATACCCATCTACAGACGTACGGTCACCCAATGCAACTTTCCGTAATTGTTTAAATAGGGGTACTTTCCCAATCACAAGCAACAGCATTATGGATGGTATCGAAACTATATTTAGAATTATAAAACCTATATTTAGATTTTCTATTTTCTTTTGCCGTCACTTGACTGATTATATTCACTCTTTACAAATGCACTCACTTCACAGACTGAATATATGATTATGTTGTTTGGGTCTGTTGAAGACAATATGTTGTAGAATGTGACACATAGAAATACAGCACCTGCTTTGGCAATACAGTATTCTATATTTGACTGATTTCCTCGAAGTGGCATTTGCAAAAATAGCGTTTTACCATGCAATGTGATCTATGCTTGCCAAGTTTATTGTCAGGAAACAAAAACATTAACAGCATAAATGATGGAGAGAAGAAAATGCAGGTTTACTTTTATATGGTTAAGAGTATCATAGATTGCCATAAATTTCTATGAACTCTTTTCACAATTGAAAGCAAGATAAAATTCTGTGGACACACATTTTTTGTTGTTGTTTGAAAATAAATGATACAACAAAGTTAGAGTGGTCTGATTGGATGACTCACGATTGATATGAAACCAGCCATGTCAAATTCCATTCCTTACCATGTTACATTATACAGGGAAATTGATTATTGACATCTTTCACAATTTGGTTTCCAATGAAATTGACAAAGCGTCAATCTTTTTGTCAAGTTTGGGGAAAAAATCTAAGGTAAATAACTATCTTGAGGAAAACTGCTTGAATTTAAAGAAATGTTCAAAGGGGAAGATGCATGCCTATTACTAAACCTTGATAAAGGAGGAAAAAGGCTATTGGTCAAATTCCACCAACAATTCTTAGTGCTAAGTAAAACTTATATATGAAGGGGCAAATTTCACTAGCCTTGTTTCTCTTATAAAAATACCCAAATGTTTCATTTCTTATCATTTATTTTTAGTAATTAAGGTAATAATTCATTTCAACTCAGTTGTGTACTTGAATATTTCATAAAATAGTAATGATGGAATGTGTATCTACCTAGTTCAAGAATTTAAGTATTGCTTAGTGGCAGTGCTAAGTATTGTTGGTGGAATTTGTGCTTGGTCAAGTATGTCATAAGCAGCCAGCCTGAAAAAATAAGAATATTTGATATTATATCTGCTACTTCTATTTACCATCCACCTGGGCTCAGAAGTCACCGAGTCTAGTTTCATTGTTTGGCTACTTGAAACAGGTTCAACTGCAATCAAGCAATTCAAATGTATCTGTGTATTGAAACAGCTGTAAACCCAGCAAAACTGAAGATCCTCTCATACTAATCTCCCAAATTGAAGAGTTTACAATTGTTTGTCCACAGATTGATATGTTTGATAAAATTTCTGATAAAACAATTTGTCAACTTGGTTCATTCTTTGGGCCATGACATGAATCTAATGAAAACTACCGGCTACTTGATTGGGTGGTTTGGTTCATGCCATTCAGAATACAGTGCTGGCTAAATAAATAATTTCATATAATGTTATTGATTGATTGATTGTGAGGTGGAGGTAATCGATGCTGATTTAATTGCTAAATGAAGAGATGTGCACCAAGTCTATAATGTCCTTATTGATTCTGAGCTTGTATGGCAGCATGTTTTGTTAATGTCCATTTTCTCTCTCTCTTTCTCTCTCTCTCTCTCTCTGACTCTGGCAGAAAAAGATTTATTTTTTTTGAGATGATTGAGACATGTATATTATATATATAAATTTGTAGGAAAAGATATATGTAAATATACGTTTTATTTATAAATTCAATAGGCCTATATATAGGCTCATAATGTGCAATGTGTCCTGTGTCCATATAATGTGGCATGATACTGGTTAAATTTTAAAAAAAATAGAAAGTAAAATTATTGTCACAGTAAGAGATAAAGCAGTTGAATCTGCCCTCCTAAGCTATAGCTATAAATCATGCTGATTGACTCCATTTCCTCACACTTAGACCAAAATGGACCTTGATATACTTGTACATTGTATTTAAACTTTATTATCAGATTATCCAATTAAGTATGTTACGATGTCATGTTACTTGTAAAAGATTCTGTTTTTTCCTCACACTTTGAATACACATGGTGTTCTGTTGGACAGTATTAAAGTGCTTTATGACCTTGACCTTTTTTAATAATGGTGTGCCTTCAAAGAGGGAGACACTGAGATTTCCTTATGTTTAGATATTCTTGGATGAACAGTCTCGATTGATATGAAGATATAAAGGTATTCAAACAAAAAAGAATTTTAGCTCAGATGCCACAAAGAAGCCATATCTCAGTAGATGTATAGACAAACTATAAAACCTAGTGACACAATACACTTTATTTATTGTCATATCTTTTGTTTAGACCTCATAAATTTTTGTGAAATTTATCTGTAATTTACTAAAATTCATTGTTTCAGAAGGCGACAGTGCTTGATACAAAGACAGATGAAGAATTGTTGTCAGAGTGGGACTTTCAGGAATCTAACAGTTTTAATAAAGTGATGCCTCATGAGGCCTGCTGGGACCTCAATAAACGTGGCGGGGTGGGGGAAACCCCACTCCACTTGTTGTACCTTATGGACAGTGCGGAACATACAGAAACTGCCAAAATCCTTCTTAATATGTATCCCAAGCTGGCCTTGGATTTTTATGAAGCAGATGAATACTTTGGTAAGTGATTTCAAAGAGATTTTGATTTTCAGATTTTTCACGTCAGCAGGATGTGGGGCCGTTACCATAGTTATGAACATGTGTAGATGTTGTTTTTTCATTCAGTTATTGATGGTAAATATAATAATTAACCCTTTCCCTCATAGAGGAAACCATGAAAAGACCTATGCGAACAACAGAAAACCAGATCAGCCTGCGAGTAACTCGCAGGCTGATCAGGTTTTATGCTGTTCGCTGCTCCTCAGTGGTCTGGAAATGAGGATTTTGTAATTAAATTTGGTAAGGTTTAACTGTGGTTTTCTGCAGATCAGGCTTTATGTGATATCTATTGAGGGCGTCAAAATGAGTCTATATGAGGGAAAGGGTTATGTACAGTATGATGGATAAGAAATACAATATTCAGGCAAGGAAAAGAAGCATCAATTAAAGAGTACCGGTAATTACGTAGCTGGTTATATTATATGATCAGGTTCAAAAAAGATTGACAAACGCTTTCTTAGTAGGATCATTTAGATAAAGAATGATTTAAGTTACTATTGGAGCAAATCTTTATTAGTTGAATCCTAGCAATAATGACAGAAAAAACTTCTTGCTAGCCCTACCCAGGCAATAAGAACACCAATCCAAGATAAATCATGTTTAGAAATGAATATTCTTAAATTCAGCAAAATTGAATGATTCATGTCTAATTGGAGTCTTCATTGTTTAACCCTTTCCCTCATAGAGGAAACCATGAAAAGACCTATGCGAACAGCATAAAACCAGATCAGCCTGTGAGTAACTCGCAGGCTGATCAGGTTTTATGCTGTTCGCTGCTCCTCAGTGGTCTGGAAATGAGGATTTTACAATTTAATTTGGTAAGGATTGAGTTTGGCTTTCTGCAGATCAGGCTTTATGTGGTACCTATTGAGTGCGTCAAAATGAGTCTATATGAGGGAAAGGGTTAAGTTCAAGGTCATTCTGTCATTTTCTTTTTGAATTATTTCCACAGGAGAAAGCTGTCTACATTTAGCAACAGTTTACGGGGACTTTGAGTCAGTAAAACTGTTGGTTTCTAATGGTGCCTATATCAATCAGCGAGCAACAGGTCGCTTTTTTCTTCCTGAGGACCAGAAAAATGGCCGGACCAAAACTACAAACTATGAAGGTAAATGGACATTGATTTATCCATAATCTGTGTGTACCAGAGTTAATCAGAATCCAATTCCGTAGAACCCTTATCTAGGTATTTAGCAAGGCATGTTTGATTGACCCCTTGACCTATTTCTGGCTTAATCATTATTTCTGGGCTCTTTAGCAGGTGTTAGCCTGGACTGTATTATAACACTGTGTAAATACAATGCTCTGTTTGTCAACTAAACTTGTCTCAAAATGTATGTTTGGGGTCCATTGTTGTATTATTTATTGGATTTTTTTTTACATATACATTATAATATGAACTATATGAAAATAGACAGAATGTGGCATGCGTTATTTACCAGTATATATGGGGGTGAGGTATATTAACCCTTTCCCCCATAGAGGAAACCATGAAAAGACCTATGCGAACAGCATAAAACCAGATCAGCCTGCGAGTAACTCGCAGGCTGATCAGGTTTTATGCTGTTCGCTGCTCCTCAGTGGTCTGGAAATTAGGATTTTGTAAGTAAATTTGGTAAGGTTTAACTGTGGTTTTCTGCAGATCAGGTTTTATGTGATACCTATAGAGGGCGTCAAAAGGAGTATATATGAGGGAAAGGGTTATATGACTCTTGAAGTTGCACAAAAACATAAAATAATAAACTGACACATTTGTATTCCTCCGAATACTCCACAGTCGAGTGAATGTATTAGAATGGAAATACAATTTATGTGAAATGTCACATAATAATGCACAGTGTTACTTTCAGATGGTCTATAATTCATCAGTTAGGCTTATGGTCTTATTGATTAGCTATTTGTGAATCTGAACTCAACACCATGCATTATTCTGCAATATAACACGTAAAACTTAACTCATTTTTCCTTATAAATTTTTTTTTTTTATTACTGGTGAAGAACAAAATAACTCATGGCATGAAAAATGATCATATGACCTCAGGAATGTCACTTCCTTTTCACAATTAAATGCACATTTTTGAATGCTATGGTCCGAAACGGCTTGCATGCTGATTAAATCTAGATTCTCCACCATGTAGTATATCTGGGGAATGTTGTTACAAGGTAATAAATGACGAAAAACTTCTTTGATATAATACATGTATTTCTCTTTTTTTTTTCCAAATCACAAGCTCTCTCTTCTCAGGGAAAGCAACTCTACACTGCCACGTCAGGTTAAGTATAAATCCATATTAAGAGGAATATAACATTACAAAATTATTTATTTTTTGACTGAAATTCTTGAAATCCAAAAAAGATACTAATTTTTCAGAAACATCATCCTTACTTTATTTAAGATTAAGAGCAAAAATAAAGGTCATTAAATTGATTAACAATTTTTAAAAAAAGTGAATCAACACATACTGTCACCATTTTACAAGCAAATATTGTAAAGGCAAGATTGTAATTCTATTATCAACATAGTGTCAACAGGGCAGTGCTCCATAGTATTTGCAATAGTAATTTGTTGTTTGATTTTATTCTCTTTTTTTCAAATTGAATTGATCGTGCCTGTTTTACACAGAGATGGTACTAATTAACAATGAAATAGAGGTCGATCCTAACTGACACTTAAACCTTTAAATTTTCATTCACATTATTTATTGGCCGGCTGTATGGAACTTATGTACGTACATAGATTTCATAACATTGGCATTGACAGTTATCATTTAATAGCAAATTCCACAAATTTTTTATCAGCCCACATATAAGTGCTCTTTTTCCACCAGGTGTATAGATTTTTTTAAGTGTGAACTTATTCACCGTGCATGCTAAGGGCTGACCATAAACTGCTATAATTGCATATAGAAATTGAAGATGATTGAAAAGTTTTGTGGTCAGCCCTTGATGTATGTTGCATTTCATCAAATTTCTCACACTTACACTTCACAATCACATTTCACCACATTTCTCACACTTACCACTTAACAATACTTAACCATTCTTTCCCAACCATACTGTAAACAGGGTCATTCATCACATTCAATAATAACTCTAATAACAACCCCTCACCGCGTGGGTTCGAAACCCGGCAAGGTCATTCAGATTTTCATGTGAGGAAGCACTCCAGCTGGCTTGCAATAGGTCGGTGTTTCTACCCGGATTTCTCCGTGCATTCGGGGTCTTCCTCCACCTGTAATTAGCTGGACGTCGCTTACTGAAATACTGTCGAAGTGACTGTAAACTCAAATAGTCAAGTCAAGTCAAATAACAAACAATCACTGATTTGTATGGGTGTATGGTTAGAGTGTCTGCCCTGGAATAGGAAAACCCGGCTGCAACATACCAAATTCATAAAAAAATGGTACTGGTATAGCTCACTTGCTTGGCACTCATCATATAAGGGTAGTTCCAGGAATTGCTGGCCTGGTGTCAGGATAATGTGACTGGGTGTAGTATCATACCACATGTCTACGGCATGATACTGCAGTGTGGCAGCACTATATTTGTTTCATGTAGACATAATTCCCAAATGACTGAAATAATGTCAACGGGACAATAAACCAAATTAACAAACAAATAAACACAATTATGTAATATTATTCAAATAAGGAAGACTGATCCACAATTATCTTTTTTCATCTTTTGCAGGTTATGCATATTACGGGGAATATCCATTGGCTTTTTCTGTCTGTTTTGGCTACATGGACATTTATGACTACCTCATTGACAATGGTGCAGACCCAAATCTGCAGGACTCATTTGGAAATACTGCACTGCATATGGCTGTGATTGCAGATCAGGCGGTGAGTTGTGGGTTAATGGGATATAATTGTGATGTCACTGTTAGGTCTTTTTTTTTTTTCGCAAATGATCATAGAAATTGTTGCAAATAATCAAATCTTTGTGACAAAGAGTGAAATCAAGTATGGTCTGGTGATGAAATCAGCAAAACAAAGTTTTTATTCAAATCAGTTTTATTGTTTTTCCCACCATATTTTGTGTGTATGTGGGTGGTGGAGGTTTGGGACAATAGGAAAATGTTTAATTAAAATGACATATCTGTTGATTTACATGTCATTAAAGGATGAATTGCTACTTATTTTATCAATTGTAATTACTGGTACCAGTACTTATTTGAGGTATGATTTTCAAAAAATAGCAAAATAAAATGATACTTTTTTCTTATATATTTATCACCACATTTAATAACTTATTTTTTATTGCTTTATTTCAGGAGATGTATAAATACATGGTCCGACATCACAAGAAACCATGCAAAATAGATATTCGTAACCATGCCAACTTAACGCCACTTACCCTTGCCAGTAAACTAGGTCGCCATAAATTGTTCAAAGAAATTTTAGAATTAAATAGTATAGTAAGTATCTCTCCTTTAACCATTTCCTCACCTGCTTCAGTTGTTTTATTTGCATATATTTAATTTTTCTTTTATCATTTTTCATCTGTCATGTGACTATTTGATATGCCTTTTGTTGCATGTTTGGATACACACTTAACAAATATCTTTTATTGAATGACATATTATTTCACATGAATAGAACTTACTTACTAGGCCAAGAGCAAGCTATAATGAAGACGTCACATCATTGTTTACATTATCTTTAAACAGTACATATATGTTTCAATTTCATTTCCATTTAACCATTTTGAAAAGAAGATAAATGTCTGTATTTGATGAAGTAGTTTCAGTGTTTGCCAACTTCTACCCATGCAGTGTTTATTTAGCAATGTCTTGGGTCGTCAATGACTTTGAATTCCTTGCATTTGCAAGCATTTGTAACCTGTTTAACATATTGATTAAGGGGCAATAACAAGTCACTGGCTTTTGTGCTGATTTTTTTTTTGTCTTTGACTCTTGACCTCATGGCTATGTGGTTGATATAGAGTTTAACCCTTGACCTTGCATATATATGTGTATTAACCCTTGACCTTGCATATATATCTGTATTCACAGTGATGTGTCATTTGGTACCATATTAGACAATGTATAACCCAAATCAGAC
>CM037792.1:49610586-49660586 GCA_021229015.1 Solen grandis | reverse complement strand
TGCAAGCAATTTTCATTTGAGCAGGTTTCACAGAACATGTATTTGAACTTTTACTCTCAAAAGTATGATTAGTATTGAGTCATTTAAACCTGATCAGCCTGCAAGCTGACTGTTTTTAAATTATATGTGTTGTATTTTCATGATTGCTTCTATGTGGTGAAAGGTTCTAGCTAATCTTAATTGATTTCTATTATCCTGGTCGGTATATATGATACACCCCTTCCCTTTTTCTTGTGTGTATTGGTATCTTGCACCTGAGAAATCTTGTCTCCAAAAGATGCCTTGATCGCAAGACATCCAAAACTGCAGTCTCAAAGTATTTAAAGCATTTTTTAAAATATAATCTCATGTTTAAACTAAACATTCTCAGAGTCAAACTCCTATAGATGTTACTGATTGTCTCTTTTTAGTCCCTCACTGAGCTACAGTGCCTTATAATTGCTGACTGCCTGAAATACATTTTGAAATGTAGAACAGTAATTAGTGTATCTTTCACACACTCACACATCCACCCACCTCTTTAAAAAAGAAGCAAAAACACATTTTACGGTTATTTTGACAATAATTCATTATCTGCCATTCTCTTTCTAAAAAGATCTAACATATTTTCCTCTTTTGTCATGTGGTAGTATTTATTTTGCAATAGGATGATGCAGCATCCATCAAGGGATTACATTGTGGTCATAAAATTAGCTCTTAACTCTGAAATTTAAGTCTTATGACATCTTGGAAGTAAATCATAAAACACAAATGTCACAATATTTGAAAATATAATCTCTGCACAGTATATAGTAGTATAAAGAAGTTGGACATATTTGGTGGCTGGTTTGGTTTATAATCCATATCTGTAGAATTGGTTCAAAGCAGTGACTTTTTCCAATTAATAAGGGATTACTTTCCATAAGGGACTATAAGTTGAATGCTCACAAAGGGTGTTACAAACCCATGTGCTCTTAACTGTAATCTAGGTCAAGGTCATGGAGCACATGCTAACCCTGTATACTGATTGGTTAATCAGATAATGATCATCTGTAAACAATGGAAAGTCCCAATGGTCACTTGATTATATCAAACAAACAAAAATCTTTGATGTAATATCAAATATTTTGCATAGTGACTTAACTGGCAACGAGGAAAAGAAGACAAAAAAAAATACTATTATATGATGAAAAGTTGTTAATTTATCAAATGAAAAACAAACGAGTGGGTGTGGTAAATACAAAATAGACACAAAAAGCTTCCCTAGGGCCAGCTATGATGTCATGACCACGCCCTGTTAACTGTGCTAACACTGGTGTATTTGAGATGGTACCTCAAACAATCCTGTATGTTTACTCAAGTTCTTTACTGGGCTATTTAACTAATAGGTCATATTGAACTGGTTTTCCGTCTATTGTAAAAAAAGTCGGCCATGTTTCTACAGCGGCTTTTCGTCAGATTCTGCCTTAGTCTGATTTGTCCTGAAGTTGTCATTTGATCTGTTTGTCAAGCCATAATGCTCTGATATTATTTATCAAAACACAGAAACTTTAGATAGGTTGGAGGAAATGCTTAAGATAATCCATCCATCATTAAATTGTGATCATGGTCCATCAGGTGATCATTGGAAGTTTATAGTAAATTCAAGCCTTCATAGACTTTGAGCAAAAGAGCCTATAACTCCAGGTCAGTGAATGCTTTCTTCTGCACTGAAGTCTTTTAAATTTGAGGGACCATGAGTATAATTTAATTATCAGGATGGATTACCTTAAAATTAACATGATATTTTACAAAAAAAGAAATGATAACATTTTATTGTAAGTCCCTGAGTGAAGTTTATGAAATTATCTTTTTTTTTTTTTTTAAAGTGATGAAAAACCAAAAATATAAAAGCATTACGAAATGCATACATTAATAAAGACACTTTTTTTCTAAAAATCAATAGCCTTTAGTGAGATTTCAAATTCATCCTTTTATCAAATTGATAGCTTGCATAAAGCGAAAGGCCAATCTCAAGATATTCTACATTTTTGAATGAAATCACTGCTCTTCAAAGATGTCTGTTTCTTTTAATGTGTCCTTTTATTTGTTCTGGTTTTATCTTAAGGGATTGTATTCTGTTTTGATTGTGAAATAACCAAGGATCCTTCATTTCCACTCATTTTGTAATAATAAAATTAGATTTCAGTTTGTTTTGTCGTCATTGCAACTGAATGTATCTATGACCAGAGCGACAAAGAAGACATGCTTCACTGGATTGACAGACTGATTGACGTGCACTCCGGGTATTAATTTCTCCTTAAATACCAGAGAGCTAGTGCAAGATTTTCCGAAACTCCAATTGTTCGTACAATCTCAGCAAGCGTGAGTCGCCACTCATCAATATTGATCGATACATAGTGATTGATTTTTACCTGCGTCCCTGGTTAGCTGATAAATATCTCAATCTCTGGAAACTGATAATGGTGTAATTGCCCAATACCCTGGTCACAAAAAGCTGTACCAAGTGACGCAAATAGTTTTTATCAATCCATGTTTGTTTCTGCTGACGATAAAGGGCCGTGTTAAAGTGAGCTCAGAATTGTATGCTTGTATGTCTTTAAGTATGATAGATTAGAGTTTTTGATTGTCACAAATTGTGCACTCTGTAGGACTGTTTTGCTGAACTTTCTCCAAACAATGTTTTGTGTTTGTTTCTTTTTTGTCAGTAGTGTTTATATGATAATTAAATATATTGGTGTTATGATTTTTCTTTTAATCCACTTGATGTTTTAGTATCATTATGAGAATCAGCCGCTTCTCCCAACCCCTCTCCGAAATGAAATGTAGAATATCAGACTTGATTTTGTTAGAAAATTAAATAAAAAGGAAGTGAGAAATTCAATTCGGTAAGAAAGTTAATTAATGCAAAGGTCTGTAGCTGGCCCTTGATACACTAGGAAATTATAATGTCTGTATGGACATTTTCAGGTGTAGTATGTGACCCCTTAGAAATCAGTGATCATTGACTGTGGAAGTTTTGATTAATTTCACTAAAATAAGACATCAGATTTAGGTCAGTTTTCATGCAAAGCAAAATTTATTTTTTTTGTGTAAACTTGCTCAAGGTCTGTATTTGAAAAATATAGGGACTTATTGTACTCAATGCAAAGCAAAATTTATTTTTCTTGTGTTAACTTGCTCAAGGTCTGTATTTGAAAAATATATAGACTCATTATACTCAATGCAATATTTCATTTGTGAAAAATGTTTATTATAGGGAAAATGCCTGCAGTTACAGGAGTAAAAAGTCTTCATCACATGTTTATTTACTTACAGTTATCTCCCTCGATTGTTATTCAATTGTTAAGTAAGGCTGTGTATCAGGGGTATAAAGCACCTTCATTGATAACTCTAGTTTCAAACAGCTGTAATTATAAATCACTTTTGTTATTTATTTTAAGACTGTTGTGCCACAGTTAGTATGCCTAACATCAGCATGACCCTACTCATATTGACTGTTACTAAATTCTCTGGTTGTAACTTTACCTTGCTATTTATGAACCATTTAATCTATTTCTAAAATCAAAAGTAAAGCATACGATAGAAGTATGAGAGGTAATGCTGTTTTAGTCCTGTTATTTTCCCCCATCAGCCTCAATTATGATCCTAACTGCTGTGCCAATTTCTATTCAAGCAGTGGCTTTTGTTTAAAGAACAGGGGAACCAATCAGTCACTTAAAGTAAAGAGCAAAAAAGTGCTATCAGTTAAATGCTCATGTTAGGCATGCCTTGCTTTTGGATAGAAAGTCAAACTGTTTTGTCCTGTACAGGTAGTAACACTGGCAATATTGAATGAAAACATCAATGCCTGAGACACATAGTGGGAGGATTTGAGCAGACACTGTTCAGATTAAATTTGTTTTCTGTTTCGGCTGTCAGAATATATTGATGCTGTGTTTGTTTCGTTAAAAACAACAAAAATATAGGTGTACAATTTACTGTAACACTAATATGGCTCTGTGGCTGAACATGTAATCATCAAAGTCTCCCGTCGATTGTTTTGTAATTCTTTTTGACTGCTTATGTTTTCTGAAAGCCAGAATATGCCCTTTTATTGGTATTATAACTATGTAAAATTTATGTCATGCTCTAATAATGTAAAAATATATCCTTTTAGACTCACACACAAAATCATCTAATTAAATCTTTGATGATGGTCCTATAGAGATATTTGAAGCTATTTTAGATTATTATTATCATTTTAGTTTCTGACTCTTATCTTTCTGTTTTAATTGAAAGCATTTTTACATTAAAAATCATGTTTATTCAAATATACATATATCTATAAAAACACAAGAAGGAGAATTTGTGCTATCATTTTACGCTGAGCATTTCAGATATCGTTTTTATAGATTTCGCAAATAAATAGCTTGACACCTATTGATTTTCTATTATTTCCTTCGATTTCATTAGTAACTGAGTTAACAATAACATAAAAGGAAACCGAATATGTTAACAAGTGCTGGTCAATGGCCAGGTATTTGTGATTCTAGAAAAAGAAAAGATTTTATTTGAAACAAATAATCATTGAGATGGAAAATCAATCATTGTCAAAAGAGTAGAAGCCTTTTGTTGTTGATGGCACCTTTTGCAGGAACAACTCCTTTGATAAGAAATATTTGAGCACTTTGGAAATTATGAGTATTAGAAATGCACAAGGTTTATAAATAAATATTCCTGCTGTTATTATAAAGGAAATCCGGTCAACTACTGTTTTACGTGTGAGCTTCATTGTAATTAAGGCAATCAATTTTCAAGTTTCCATTTTTTTTCCTCAGTTAAAACTGATTCATCATGAATATTTTGCTATCTTTTTCTCACAATACCAAAGATTGATTTACCATGTAAACTTACCTTTGAAGTTGGGGAATAATCTGACAGTTTACTAAAGGATTTAGAAGTCACCCTAAATTTATGGCCAATCAGAAGCTCTGAAAATTCATTTCTTCAAATAGAACAATTTTCTATTCTTTATTTTTCTACATACAAAATAGATCAATCTCTTTGACAAAATCAGCTGTTTCACACATTTAAACCCTTTCCCTCATAGAGGAAACCATGAAAAGATCTATGCAAACAACATAAAACCAGATCAGCCTGGGAGTAACTCACAGGCTGATCAGGTTTTATGCTGTTCGCTGCGCCTCAGTGGTCTGGAAATGAGGACTTTATAATTAAATTTGGTCAAAATGAGTCTATATGAGGGAAAGGGTTAAGGTGACCTCTAAGTCAGAATCTATTAAGACATTTCTCATGACAATAGAAGCCATAACGCTCGTAATGCTCACTTCCGTCTTCTATTTTCTGTAGACTCTATCCTATACTTAGACAACATTATTATAGTGAAGCCATATATACGTAAAGCCATATATAAGTGAAGCCATATATTTTATAGGTGTTGGACCAAGTACAGTGCAGGGCGTCTCACTGAACTTTGTATGGAAAAAATCTCTGTATATGATTAAGGTAATCCATCCATCATTAAATTGTGATCATAGTTATGAAGTTATCATGATCTTGGGAATTTTATAGTAAATGCAAGCCTTAATAGACCTAGAGCAAAAGTGCCCAAGTCAGTGGATGCTTGCATCTGCACTGAAGTCTGTTTAAGCATTCAAAGGACCATGATTATAGTTTAATGATGGATGGATTACCTTAAAATCACAGATGTAATTAGTTTTGATGAGTTTGTATAGTGCTATGAAAAAGGGTCAACTGTCCTGTAAAAATAAGTACATTATGTATGACATCATCCTTGGGACTTCTGGTAAGATTAAATTTGAACAAAGTTTAGTGAAACTGTCCATAGGTCCATTGCTACAGACTACATTATAACATAATTTTGCCGTATATAGATATTTAGGTTCAAAATATAGACCCCTGTCTTCTTTTCATTACTCTGATATAAAGCAAATTTTTATTTAACCCTTTCCCTCATAGAGAAAACCATGAAAAGACCTATGCGAACAGCATAAAACCAGATCAGCCTGCGAGTAACTCGCAGGCTGATCAGGTTTTATGCTGTTCGCTGCTCCTCAGTGGTCTGGAAATGAGTATTTTGTAATTAAATTTGGTAAGGTTTAACTGTGGTTTTCTGCAGATCAGGCTTTATGTGATACCTATTGAGGGCGTCAAAAGGAGTCTATATGAGGGAAAGGGTTAAAAGACTTTGGGAATGAGTTGTAGACACTACTGGCAATGCATCAAATTACAGACAGCTGTCTTAAATTGAAAAAAAAAGAAGATTTTTATGACTTTAAGTCCCAAGAGGCTAAGAGGCATTTAATGTAAAGATTCTTTGGATAATGAGTAAGGAAAATAAAACTGCACAACAACCTTTGCCTATTTTCAGGTGTTATGGCGCTACAGTAATGTCACATGTTCAACTTATCCACTTACCGAGATTGATTCCATTTCTTCAAACGGAGAGCCAAGTGAGTAAAACAGATCATGCCATTATATGAGGCTTTTGATGACTTTTGTGTTTTATTCATGCAGTTATGTTTATTGTTAGGTTAGTATATACCCTCTCAGAAAAAGTGAATTGAGGTCTCTATTTTATTACCTTGACAAACCCTTGCCCATTAGCAGGGATTAAACTGGCAACATTTTAGTCCATACTGGCAATTGTTAACACAGCCTCTGGACCAGTGTGTCTTGCTTATTTCATTTTATATAGAACATTCAATTCGGAGTCCCTAATGGTCTGTAAATTTGATGCTGGAATAGTAGCACAAACATTTATCTCAAACTGTCTGGTGGAAATGATTGATTATTGATTGCCCATGAGAGAAATCAGAGAAATGGTCCTTTTGTTCAGTACTTTTGGGCTGATCTGGTCTTATTATATTTGCTTCTCTTCAGTACTCTGATAATATTAACGATGTAAATTCTGTGCAGAGTGAGATTTGCTTTCTGGCTGATCTGGTTTGCGTACTGTCAATGTTGTTGTACAATGGCGTGTCAGAGTGGGGAAGGGTTATTGATTGCCAATTGATTGCTTTACAGTGAAGGAAGCATGCAGATTTCTTATTGATCAGTTTCTTTCTTTATGTTTGTTACCCACATATAACATCAAAGGGAACACTTTGCCCTGGTCGTTTGTAGTCAGGCCTGTATATACAGGGCATGAAGGAGTAATAAACAGTATATTGGTCTTGTACTATGTGGCATTGTCCATGTCTCTGTATTTGCTAGCAGGTGAGCATACTTGCTGCTTTGTCCTCCTCTCTTCACATTCTCTGGTATGTTGTGTTTCCATATTTGTTGCTGCTGATTTTGCCCAGAGCATATCTCTGAAAGAATTTAAATTGAAGAACTAAACTTTTGATCCAGTTGTCCATTTATCAAGGCAGTGTGCAAGGCCATTTTCCTGATATATAGGTTCAAGATAAATGACCTATTAAATGTTAGAGTTTCCATTTTCATAAGTCTTTGGCTCAGAATAAAATGAAACTCATTATTTGAAACTTGACTGTAATACCCCTCTCTCTGAGTTAAACATTTTGCTTTCATAATGAATGCATTCATATTTGCTATGAAATATATTGTTTAATGTAAAATAAAACACTTACTTTAGGCATTGATATAAACATATACTGAGTATAATATCATTTTCATATTGTCAAAATTCCATAAAGCATATCTAGAATTTAAGCATTTACAGCAATGAGAAGATTTGGCTGAAGTTTACGAATTGTTCACCAATGCCTGGATGGTGCAGTGGTACCAAGCATCGCTTTCAACCATGCAATGCATCCCTGCTTCAATGCTTTCTGGTCATGCTAGTGAGAGTACAATGGCTGTCTGTCCAGACAGTCATGGGTTTTTTCTTTAGTATTCCGGTTTCTTTCCACACTTATGTTACCACTCAAGAGTGTTTCATTTAAGTTGTGAGAAATTATTGCATGATCGGTGTAAAATTAAATATATATTATATTTGTATCTAGACAGCAACTCAGCGCTGATGATTGTGATAGAGGGGGAGGAGCAAGAACACCTGGAAATGTTGGAGGGCGGAGTGATGAGGCAGCTGCTGGATGACAAATGGAAAACTTTTGCAAGGGTAGGTGGTAATGTAAGACTCATGTTAGGCTTTTAATACACTCATTGGATGACGGGACATGTTCACTTGTGGACAGGCAGGCAGCTTCGATCAGGATGTCTCATTGCTCTCTAACTCTAGCAAATGAGAACTAATCTCTACCAAACTTGGTCACAATGTTTATGGGCACAATATCTCAGCCAAGTTTGATAACCAGCCAGAATGTACCAGACACCACACTGAGTAATGGCCATTGAATTGATTTAACAGTGTCTGTTCTCTAACACTGATGAACGTGAGCAAATCTTTACCAAACTTGGTCTCAAAGTGATCTGGCACAATATCTCAGCCAAGTTTGATAACCAGCCAGAATGTCACAGAAACTTAGAGTTATGGCCCTTTGATTTATGAAAAATTGCAAAATAAACCATGTCTGCTCTTTAACTCGCAAAATATGAATCAATCTTTACCAAACATTGTCAAAATATGTATTAGCAAAACTTGGTCACAATGTGTACTGACACAACATCTCTGCTAAGATACTGTATGCAAAGTAATGGACTTTGAATTGCTAATTGCAGGACAGTTGTATTTTGTACTCTTGATTTCATTCATGTTGATGCACATATCTGGTAATTTGTTTAATTATTTCATTTACAGTTCATGATCAAAGGTGCCCATTATGTTGCTTTGACCAAAAAAATTCTCATTTAAAAAAAAAAAATCAACTACCTTGTATATATTATTTTATAAAAGTTTGTTGATTTTATTTTTTAAATTGGCAGTCTTTTGGTCAAAGCAAAATACTGGGTACCTATGTTTATGATGGTAAGATTTCATGCAATATGAAATGCAAAATAATCAATGCTGTTATAAACTGCTTATCTATAACCATTATGAAATGCAAACAGTAGTATTGTTTCTCAAATTGATAAATAACAAATGGTTCAAACTTATTGGAAGAATTTTAACAAAGGCCCATTGTTTCTCTGGACAAATCATTGCAAGAGACAGTTTATCTGTATTTTGTAATTTGTTGAGTTGACTTATGATGCATTGTCAGATAATGATAATGCAGTCCAGTGTAGATTTGGTTCCCAAATAAAGCATTTTAATTGAGCTGCATTGTAGATAAAATTAACTTAATTAAATTAAATCTTGAATTGTGTGTCACTTGCTGTAAGCAGAGATGACACATAGGGATCACTTCCTTGTCGTCTATCTGTCTGTCACACACTAATTGTCTGTCACTCTTTTTCCATCACACTTCTTTTAACAGGTGACATAAATCATGTGTTCAAAGGAACACTTCTTGTTAAATAGGGAAACATTTGTAATTAAGGTTTGAATTTATCAATAAAGGAAAATAGAATAAGGTGATACATTTGCAAGTAGGGAAACATTTCATTTGCAAGGGGGGATTTTTGAATAATTTGCAGTTTGATACACTAGCACATAGGGAATCATTGAAATACATAGGTGATACATTGCAGAGTAAGTGATACTCTTTATATTTGTGAAAGAAGTGAAAAGGAAAGCAGGAAACATTTGCTAATAATATATCAGTAGCTGTTATGATAGAGTCATTTGCAAATACTGCTATAGATTGGAAACAGATGCAAAGGTAAATGATATATCTGTAAACATTTCAAGTGTTGGTATTGCTTTACAGTAAATCATGTGATATATGCATATATAATGTGGCAGATACATTGTGGCTGTTATAAGACAGCAACATTGTGGTATTTATAATGTGAAAGTTACATTTTGTTATTTCTAATGTAAAAGGTACATCTTCTTTATTTTATAATTGTCCTTTTTGTGTCACCTGCTGTAAGCAGAGGTGATACATAGGGATCACTTTTCTGTCTGTTGTCTGTCTGTCCATCTGTCTACTTTTTCCTTCACGCTTCAACAAGTGCTTCAATAGGGAAGCATTTTTAAAATGTGTTGCCAAATCAGAGTTATTGTGTATATCATCTCAAGTTATGTTGTATAAAAAGTTAATTTGTGATAGTTAATATTAGATTCTTTATACATTTGTTTTTTTCTTTTTCATTAAATAACATTATAGGCACACAGATACTAATTATAAGTCAAGCATTCTTCAACCTATATTCCAGCGGCGCTTCTTCGAGAGGTTGATTCTAGCGTTTATCCATCTGTCCTTGATCAGTATAGCAGTGTACCTTCGTCCTGCCACTGGGCTTCTTGCCTACACGGAACCAAAAGATGCTGTAAGTTCTCATTTCCTTAAAATTATGCAGTCTCCGCCTGGTAATAACAAGTCCCAATGACTGAGTGATTTGAGTGTCTACCCTGTAACTTGGGAGGTCTTTGGTTTGATCCACAGCCACAACATACTTAGATTATTAAAAATATCAGTTTTAGCTCCCTTGTGTGTGCTTGGCACTCAACACATATGTGAAGTTCCAGGACTGGTTGGCCCATTGTCAAGATTATGTGACTGGGTGTGTAGACATATGTCCCTAAATGACTTAAATGTTTTTGAAAGGATGTTTAACCCAAGCAAACAAACCTAATGCCTTTCAATCAAACCAACCAATTAACCAGTCTGTTTCCATTATTTGACACATCCCAAGCAATCAGTATTTTGTTAGGCATAAACTTTTTCTTGGGAAAATGAATAAAAACGAAGATTTCTGATTGAAGGTTTCCTGTGTAATAAGTGTGATTTGTTGGCAGAACAACAGATTCATAAATGACATGAGGCATTCAAAATATGTTTAACCCTTTCCCTCATATAGACTCATTTTGACGCACTCAATAGGTACCACATAAAGCCTGATCAGCAGAAAACCAAACTCAAACCTTACCAAATTTAATTGTAAAATCCTCATTTCCAGACCACTGAGGAGCAGCGAACAGCATAAAACCTGATCAGCCTGCAAGTTACTCGCAGGCTGATCTGGTTTTATGCTGTTCGCATAGGTCTTTTCATGGTTTCCTCTATGAGGGAAAGGGTTAAGATGCATTTTAACCAAATAGAAATATCACTGCAGGTGTTCATATGAGATTGGTTTTGAAACATAAGTTACCATTACATTACTCTGTCAGCATTTAAACTAATGGAAAATGAACATAAACATTGTGTTTGATGCAGGTTAGCCATAATCCTAAATCATTTTATCAGGCAGAAATATTGTCATTACAAAACATAGAACAACCAGATAGTCCATACACAAATTCAAAATGATTAAAATTTACTTTATTATTATTTATAGAGTCTTGACTTGTAAGAAAAATTCAATCACTAAAGGCAAAATGTTTTCGGGTATTTTTTAAAAAAAATTATTTTTTTATTTTTTAAAAAACTAAGGTTTGTTGCTGGATTTTTTTTGATTTTTTTTTTTAGCGTAACTGAAACATATGATTTTAAAAAATATCATAAATATCATATCAGCTCATGGGAAGCAAGCTGGCAATAATGCAACAAATTCTATCGGGAGAACTTGTAGGCCTGTCTTTTATAGGAAATATTATATATTTGTCATTTCACAGAAAAATATTGAAATGATAATCACAAATCATGTATTCCCAACCTCTGTAATTTCATAACAATAAGGCAATGGCATATTTTTTATTCTGTTCTTGGTACTTTAGAAATAACATGAAAAAATGCTGTTCATTTCAGGTGCGATTTACCGCGGAGATTACTGTGTGTTTATTCTGTATTGGATATTTAATCCTGGAGGTGATCGAGATAGGATCTCAAGGGACCCTGGCCTTTATAAAAAATTGTGTAAGTATCTTCTCTTTGAAACCTAGATCAGTATAATTCAGCCCACACTCAGTAAGTGAAATAGGGCTATTATAGGAAAAGTTTGTATTGTCCCACTCACATTTTACACAACTGTTGTTTTCTGCCTATGTTGTGTGAGACATGACCATGTATTTCTATCTCTGTCAATCTCAGACTTTGGTACTGGATATTTGATAAATAATCAATCTCTCTCCATTAGTTAATGTTGGATCCACCCACAGTTAAAGAGTGTATATCATATCAAGAATGAGTGTAACATTGTATATTTAGGAACTGTGGGACATGGAAATGCTTGTTATTTATTTTCAAGCCCACAAAAGTTACATTGGTCCCAGGGAATAACTGTTTTGGATTCAGGACACATCTGTGACATGCAAAAGTTGTGATGGTATATCACATTTGCTTGGTGCTAAACATTCTGTGGTAGTTCCTTGACTAGAAGGCCTAGTGTCAGGATAGTGTTAATTTGGTGTGAAATCAAACCACATGTCTACTGCTTGATATCGGAGTGAAGCAGAACTATATATGTCTCATGTTGACAAAAGTTTCCATATGACAGAAATACTGCTGGAGAGAGATTAAACCTAAGAAAACAAAACAAAATTTACAAAAAAAAATCCAACCATTCATGAATGCAGCAAATATCATAGCTATACTGTTGTATAATTTTACCATACTTTTAGCAAGCAATTTTGCATCCTTTGATATCATTATCAGTGTTTTCTTGATATGTTCCCTAATTAATTACAATAATATGGATAAAAATAACTAATTACATGTATATTTCTATCCTAATATTAAACTTAATTGTGTGTTTAGTGAAGATTTTTTTTTTATCATATAACTGAACTGAACTGCAATATTTCACATGGCATTTCTACAAGGAATGGCATTAATTATTCCTTTACCTCATGAATATTCATGTGCAGATTAATGAATTGATGAATACTGATTTACTTAGCTCAACAGTGGATTTTTCTTTACTGTGAGGACTGTGTAGAATTTGAACAGTAGAATTGTTTGAAACAAACAGAGAGGACCCTGATCAGACAGCTCCTGGAAGGAACTGTCTGATCTGGGTCTGCACAAGACTTTATTGGTTATAGAGTAAATATGACTGATATAGCACTCTGCGCATTTGTGGTCTTTGCATGTTTCGCTACAGTTTTATTTTTTATTGTTATAATATGGTTTTAAAAGAAGCGTGTTCTGTTAGATGTTTCAGTTTTTATGCAATATAAATGAAGAAAAAAGCATTTGACAGGTTTTTCAACGTAAAATTTCGTCCTTTAACTATTAGCTTGACTATTCAAAGAATATGAGAGCTATTGTAGTCACCCTGGTGTCAGCATTGGCGTTGCAGCTTTTGGTTTAAGTTTTGCATGCAAGTTACTATCAAACTTATATCTCAATAACCATTTATGGTATTGACTTGTTCAGGGGCATCAGACAACCAAGGTAGATAACTCTTGACTGAATTTAATATGAATTATGGCCCCTGTTTAACTTAGAAATTTTGATTAAAGTTTTACATGCAAAGTACTTTCATGCTTATCTCAGTATCCAGGCATGAGATTGATTTGAAACATCTTTAATATGTTTAGAGGTATCTTACTATCAAGGTAGATAACTCTTGATGGAATATGTAACAAATTATGCCCCCTTTCTAACTTGTATATTTTGGTTAAAGTTTTGCATGCAGAGCTTCTCATTAACTAGGCATGGGATCAGTTTAGGACTTCATTAACATATTTAGGGGTATCACACTATCTGTATCATTTTTGACTATTATTATATATAGGGTAACAGTAATGGGAAGGAAAAGACTTGAAACAGATTTCATTTGATTCACCAACAAGTATTTCCAACAGTTGAATGTTCTTTCTTTTGACAATTCTGGTTTTAACATGCTATAATTTATATGTCCTTCATTGGATTGCTTCAATATTTGGACAGTTGCATAAGTGGGTAAACCTTTAAATTATGCGCAGTTGACCTTGTGACCTTGACCTTTGACCTACTTTTTAGCTCACCTGAGCACAAAGTGCTCAAGGTGAGCTTTTGTGATCGCCCTTCGTCCGGCGTCCGGCGTCGTCCGTCGTGCGTCGTCCGTCGTCAACAATTTGTTTTAAACGACATCTCTCTGAAACCGCTGGACAGAATTAATGAAACTTGCAGGAAGTTCCTTGGTGGGCTCTACAAAGTTGCTAAAATAAGTTGATCCATGAAGAACTCTGTTGCCATGGCAACAAAAAGAAAAATAATTTGAAACTTTAAATCATCTCCTTCAAAATACTGGCCAGATTTCAAAATAAATTGGTACAGATGTTCTTGGTCAACTCTACAAGTTGCTAAATTATTCTGATCCGTAAAAAACATTTGCCACCAGGGCGGGGTTATTTGCCTTATATGTATAAAGAGAAACCTTTAAACAACATCTCCTCTGAAACCACTGTACAGATTTGATTAAACTTGGCAGGGATGATCTTGGGTCAACCTTCACAAAAGTTGCTAAAATAAACTTGATCCATGTAGAATCTGGTTGCCATGGCAACAAAGAAGAAAAAAAAGAAAGCTTTAAAAATCATCTTCTTCAAAATTACTGGCAGATTTTAGAATAAATTGTACAGATGTTCCTTGGTCAACCTCTACCAAGTTGCTAAATTATTCCGATCCGTAAAAAAACATGGCCGCCAGGGGCGGGCTTATTTGCCTTATATGTAATGGAAAACTTTAAACAAAATCTCCTCTGAAACCACTGGACAAATTTGATTAAACTTGCAGGATGATCCTTAGGTCAACTTCACAAAGTGCTAAAATAACTTGATCCATGTAGAACTTGGTTGCCATGGCAACAAAAAAAAAATAAAACTTTAAAAATCATCTTCTTCAAAACTAACTGGCCAGATTTTAAAATAAATTGGTACAGATGTTCCTTGGTCATCCTACTAATAAAGTTGCTAAAAATTATTCCGACCGTAAAAAAACATGGCTGCCAGGCGGGGCTTATTTGCCTTATTGTATATAGAAAACCTTTAAACAACATCTTCTCTGAAACCACTGGACAGATTTGATTAAACTTGGCAGGGATGATCCTTGGGTCAACTTCACAAAAGTTGTTAAAATAAATTGATCCATATAGAATCTTGTTGCCATGCAACAAAAGAAAAACAAATATGAAAACTTTTAAAATCTCTTCTCAACAACTACTGGCCAGATTTAAAATAAATTGGTACAGATGTTCCTTGGGTCAACCTATTTATCTCAGGTGAGCGATTTAGGGCCATCATGGGCCTCTTGTTATAAAGAAAAGCGGCATCTTGACAGGTATTATGATCCTGAAAAACCTGTCCATAATATCATCAGGTCTTGTTTAGTTGTAAAGGGAGGTACTAAACAGTAATTTTAACATGAGCTGTGATTTGGTTTAGAGTTATTTCCCTTTAAGCATTCAGTTTAGCTTCAATGATAGAAATAGTGAGTTTTCTTTGCTTTTACATCTTGCTGTGATGAACTGAAAGAAATTTATTTGTTTAATACTATTTAGTAAATTAGATGATTATTTGATAGTGCAACAGAATAACTTTCCGTTAAATTGATATTATGCTCAAATGCACTTCAGTTTCTTATTGAAACATTATTATTTTTCATTGTAAAAAAACAAATTCTTATACTAATTCCTGTTGACAGTTCCTGGGTTGGACCAGTATTTGGCGCCAGGGAAGGCTACGAAAAATCCTTGCACCAAATGGGTTTAGAACACACAATCTTTCAATATGTAGTCATGTATGCTAACATTGACCATGGTGCCATCAGATTTAGGGTTTTTAAGTGCCCAACAATGTATCAAAAATATATTTTTTCAAGACTTAATGTCATCACTTGTCATATAAGGCAATATATGAGATTTAGATTGCAGTAATAGTTTGACCAATAGTGTGGCAAAGTTATACCTGTTAACACTGGATGCTGTATTACACCATCTCAGATTGAGGTTTTAACAGAATACAGTAATGTTGTCAATTTTTAGCTCCACTTTTAAAAGAAGAAAAGTGGAGCTATTGTCATGTGCTGGTTTTAATTCTGTTCTTTTGTTACGCCTATTCAAAAATATATCAAAGATATTCACTTTAACCCTTTCCCTCATATAGACTCATTTTGACGCACTCAATAGGTACCACATAAAGCCTGATCTGCAGAAAACCACAGTTAAACCTTACCAAATTTAATTATAAAGTCCTCATTTCCAGACAACTGAGGAGCAGCGAACAGCATAAAACCTGATCAGCTGATCTGGTTTTATGTTGTTCGCATAGGTCTTTTCATGGTTTCCTCTATGAGGGAAAGGGTTAAACTTGGGATACTTATTTACTATCTAAAAGAGAAACCTATTTCAAAAGAACAAGTAACCCTTAAATTCCTTTTGGCAAAGTTATGTCCCCTTTTCAGCATAATGTAAAAAGGTGAGAATAATGATAGAAAGGGAAAACATTGCTAACATGTAAAAATGCTCCCACGAAGTGCCAAAGTGAGCTTTTGGGACCAGCCTTTGTCCGGCGTCTTCAGTTGTCAACAATTTACTGAAAAATCTTCTTCTCTGAACTACTGATGGGAAAGTGATCAAAATTTGCAAGGATGTTCCTAAGGTGATCCCCTATAAAAATTGTTCAAATGGTTCTGGTTTATTGCATAAATAGGTCACAGGAGCTAAAAATAGGTTTTAAAAGTAAAATCTTTAAAAAATCTTCTTCTCTGAAATCACAAGGCCTAGAGTTTAGATATTTGGTGTGTGGCTTTGTCTAGCAGACCTCTACCAAGTTTGTGCAAATCATGGCCCTTGGGTCAAAAATGCCCCCCCCAGGGTCACTTTATTTTACATGGACTTATATAGGAAAAAACTTGAAAAATCTTCTTGTCAAAAACCACAAGGCCTATTTGTTCACATCATGGCCCTTGGGTCAAAATGCCCCCCCAGGGTCACTTTATTTTACATGGCTATATAGGAAAAAAAAAAAGCTCATAAAATCTTCTTGTCAGAAACCACAAGGCCTGAAGGTTAGATATTTAGTTTGTTCAAATCATGGCCCTGGGGTCAAATTTGGCCCCGCCATAGGGGTCACCTGATTTTACATAGGCTAATATAGGAAAAAAACTTGAAAAATCTTCTTCACAGAAACCACAAGTCCTGGAGTTTAGATATTTGGTGTATAGCATTGTCTAATGGATCCCTACAAGGTTTGTTTAAATCATGACCCTTGGGTCAAAATTGGCCCCGCCCAGGGGTCACATGATTTTACATAGACTAATATAGGCAAAAAAACTTGAAAAATCTTCTTCTCAGAAACCACAAGGCCTGGAGGTTAGATATTTGGTATGTAACATGGGCTAGTAGACCTCTACCAAGTTTGTTCAAGTCATGGCCCTGGGGTCAAGATTGGCCCTGCCCCAGGGGTCACTTGATTTTACATAGCCTAATGATGCCAGGTGAGCGATTCAGGGCCGTCATGGCCCTCTTGTTTACACTTCAAATAGTAACAGCTAATATTAGGCTGTCCAGCACTAAGAAAAATGGTGCATGCTGTCTTTTGATAGCTCTTTATTTTTTCTCATTTTTATACCCCCACCAAAAATGGGGGACAGGGATATAGATTTGCCTTTGTGCGTCCGTACGTATGGGCCTTTGTTTTTTAAAAAATAGAATTTTATGCATGTAAGTCTGAAAGTATTTGTACTACAGACTTAAAACTTCATGAATATATTATTCAGGACATGAACTTGTGCACCTGGGTATTTTTATGTCCCCCCCCCCTCCCAACACACACACACCAAAAAATGAGGCATATAGATTTGCCTTTGTCCATCTGTCCATCCCAAAACTGTGACACAGGTATCTCTGAAAGTATTTGTGCTACAGACTTTAAACTTCATTGATATATTACTCAGGACATGACTTGCGCTGCTAGGTTTTGGCCTTTGTTTTGGAAAGTGCGACAGGTGGGGGCATCTGTGTCTTCTGGACACATTTCTAGTTTTCCTAAAGATAATATTTGCTTCATGATGAAATAGATATATATTTTCATTAATTATTTGATTTTGGGAGAAAACCCATTAGTTGTCTAGTTTTTATATGCTGTTAAGGTTTTACAAAGATACTGCTGAGTTTCCAACTACATAAATCTTTATCTGTTTTCAGGATGATCTAGATTTATACTAGGTTACACAGAAGTTGCTTGATAGCTCTCCTGTGATAAAAGGTTAAGAAAATCTTGTTTTATTTTCCAGAGCCACGCCCCAGCACAAACAGTGTTCATGATCTCGTGTCTGCTGATTCTGTGCTGTATCCCATTCCGCATCTTGGACCTCCAGTTTATAGAAGACATACTGATGATCATTGCGGTTCCTTGCTCATGGTTCTTTCTCCTCTTCTTTGCAAGGTATGTGTTTCAGAAAAAGCTGGTGTGCACATTTTAAGTTATTTTAATGAGATATGAAACTGGTTCTTAGCTCATGATGATTTTCTTCTTTGACAGAGTTTTCAGACATTCAACTAATGACATTTAAAGTATATATATTTATATGTATATTCATGTATTTTGAGTGTTCAGTTATGTTTAGCTAAATATATAGATGTGCACATATTATGATTTTCTTCATTTAGACCTTACAAATGTCACCATAAGCTTCCATGCTTTTCTTACTTTGTCTTCATTTTTTTGGTTCTCATCTTAAGGTATGATTTTGCAAAGAGAACTCAAATTATGAATACAATTGATCTGAACATGTAGTGCATGATGGAGGATCTGCACTGTAAACAATGAAGGAAGCTTTAATGTGTAAAACATACAACATTGTTCGCTTTGTAAAACAACCTGTTGAATGTGTATAACATTCAACATTGTTTTGTAAATTTAATGTGTAAAACATTCAACTTACATTTAATGTGTAAAACATTCAAGATTGTTAATGTGTAAAACATTCAATCTTCGTTTAAGGTGTAAGACACTCAACCGCCATTTAAAGGACAGAATTTTCTTTCAGAGGTTACAGAGACACCGGACCCTTTATAGTTATGATGGATACAATGATATCTGTGGATACTCGAAGATTTTGCATCATTTTCTCAGTCTTCGCTGCTCCGATGGCAATATGTACATATTTTGAAGCATTTCCCTCTCCTCACCAGTTGATGAATTGACCCATCACTTTATTGATCCATTTAACAACAATTCATTGTTTATACATGAACTTACAAATAAATGGTTTACAGTGTTATTTTAATCTGCAAATCACATTAACTAATTAAAGCTGTATTTTTAACAAGACTTTCAGAGAAAATCCTGGTTATTGGAATGGGGTATGTTGTTAAGTGGGTGGGCGTCAAGCATTTTGTTTCTGTTGATTATCTCCTGTTAGAATAGAGATACAGTTTTCATACTTGGTAGGTAGGTACCTAATGGGATGAGGAAAATTGGGATTGATTTTCAGGATGATAGGGTCAAGGTCACTGTTACTAAAAATAGATATTTTGTTTCCATCAAATAACTTCTTTAAGGAGTGAGGTATGATGATCAGATTTAGGAGATAGATACCTTATGGGAAGAGGAAGATTGGGATTGATATTCAGGTCAATAGGGTCAAAGTCAAGGTCACTGTTACTAAAAATAGTTTTGCTTGCCTTGAGTGACACTTGAAAATTTGGTTTTACGTCATTTGACATATTTCTTGCTCTTTTTTAACTCAAGAATTTAAGATTTACTAGCAAGATATTTTCAAATATGGCAATTTGAAATGATACATCTAGGATTGATTTCTGTGAACTTAATACCAAAAGTCAAATTAAAGTAAAATTCTCAGATATATACCTCAAAATTATTTGCCTAGATTCCTAGAATGAATATATGCTACTCTAAGTTTGCCAAGCACCAAGATAAACAACAACAAAAAATGAAAAAAATGTTTTTATAATATTTTAGCTTTCATTACAATAATTATAACCAAAGTTAATTATGTATTGTGTATTTGGTGCTTAACAAGTTTTCAGTAATATACAAACACTCCCTTTCTTTTAAGAAGAAGAGAAAATGGGTTCCACTAAACTACTTGTAAGAACTAAACTTTTGTTAGAAATGAGGTATTGTGAACAAGTGTGTCTTTCCAGCTTGAAGCTTGGAAAATCTAAGCCCAGCCCTTGCCTATTGTAAAGGGATTATATTTCCATTCTTGTCTAGGTTAACTGCTGACTAACATGATCACTGACAAAGCCATGCAGGTCAGCCATTGGTTACATGATCTCCATGTGTAGCTTTTGTATAATTTTTAGATTTTAATAAATACTTATGCAATCATTGGAAATATCTGTTGATACATAGATACCAATAACTTGAATGAAGTAGAAGATTAAGAATGTTTTTTGGGTCAAGGTAACTGTTATCCTAAAAAAAATAAAATAATAATAATAATAATAATAACAAAAAATAAGAGAACGGAAAAAATGCTGTGGTTGGATTTAAGAGGTTTCTTATTTGTTATATTTATTTTGATTACATTAAAAAGTATGGGTTTTAGCTATTTAGCTATTGTGACCGATGAATGCCCGTCGTCCAGTGTCCATTGTCTGTCGTCAACATTTAACTTAAAATGACATCTCCTCCTAAACCACTGGGCCAATTTTCAAGAAACTTCATTGGGTGAAGCCCTTTCATAGTTGTTCAAAGAATTTGATTCCATGCAGATAACTGGTTGCTATGGCAATCGAAAGAAAAAAACACATGAAAATTTTGAAATCTTGTCCTCCAAAACTACTGGCAAGATTTCAAAGTTATTTGGCACAGATGTTTCTTGGGTCACTCTCTACCAAGATTGTTCAAATTATTTTGATCCGTTGAAAAACATGGCTGCCAGGAGGCTAATTTCATTTTCCTTATATGTATATATTACAAATTTGAAAATTCTTCTTGTCCTAAAGTACTCGCTTGATTTATGGCTGGCAGAGTGCAGAGCCTATTTTCCACAATATCATAACATATTTGCAGTTTCTTTTCCTCCCACTTATACCTGGTTCTCAGGTGAGTGACCCAGGGCCATCATGGCCCTCTTGTTTTTTAATTGCCAAGCAACTTTATTTGGTAGAACATTTTCTCAAAAATTATTCCTGAGAAATATTAATTTACAAGAAATTCTGATAAGAATACATGTGATTACAAACCCAATAATGTTTCAATAATAAATTGTAAATACAGCAAGGAAGTCATAAAAATAAATCTTAATCTTTAGGTTTGTCCACATAATTACTCTTTATTAGTTGGAAATGAGCAAGAAATATATTCACTGAATAGTTTCGACACCTGCAAAACTATTTAAATTACATAATCTCTCCCCATTAATCTCAGATATAGTCACACCATGTTCTGCATGATTTGTTAGATTTATAGGACCATGAATTTAAATTCTTCTTCCTTTTCCGTGCTCTTTTCAGTCATTTTCAAGGGCAAACTCAATATTATGGGCTATCAACACTTCATTTAAGTTCAACTCGATGTTTGGTACTGTTTTCTCTGTCACTGTGTTAAAGTTTTAGAAATTCTTTGCAACATATCTTATACTATAGTTGCATATACGAATGTATAGTTTATTTGCTGAAGCATAGTGAAAAATCTATTGAACAGAATTGTTTTAAACTTTGCATAATGACTGGAAATGAAACAGCAAACAATAATGTGAAATAATATAAGGTATTGATAGGCTTCATTTTGAGTTATCTGCCCTTAAAATTACTGAAAATAGCAAATAACTCACTTTCAGGGACAGATAACTAAAAAATTAGAATGATGACTCCCAATTTTTTTCCCATAATTTTTTTTCCAATGTAACTTTATATTATCACGCAAAGCTTTAGAAAATTATCATGGCTAGTTTTAATTTTCCTTCTTTGTCTATATAGAAAATAACTGTATGCATTTTGACATATGCCTTAAAGTTTGTGTAATATGATTTGACCTTGACATCAGAGAAGCTTGTGCAGGGATTTAACTGGATCTTCAAATTCCTCTGTCTATCATTCTTCATTCTATTCGTGTCAGATACAACATTTAAGGGTCATAGATGCAAGGTCTGGATATCATGTTGCCTTACTTGTATTAGAAGGCTTACCTATATCCTCCACCCATTCAAGCACTCACTCTCTCTCCCTTTATCTTTTCTCACACTCTCTCTTTCTCTCTCTCTCAGTATTTTCTGTTTGACCATACTTGTTTCTCAATACATGTATACAGGGGAACACTTCTTATGACAAACATGAGAGAATGATATAAAATTATTACTGTTGCATTCTGGGTCAGTATACTCATGTATCAGGATGTTCACGCCCGTTTGCGTGACAGGACGCTACATGATCAAGATTATAGGTATGAATGCACCCATTGATTACTCTCTAGCTGATTTAACATTGTAACATGCGCTGAATTTATAATGAGATATCCAGACATTTTTGTAATAATGCTACAGTGATTTTTCTCATGCTTTCAAAATTTCAGATAAGGCATTCATTCATAATATATATGATTAGTAAGTGTGAGATATGATTTCCTTTGAGGTAATTCTTTTAAAAAATGGCAATAAAATTTTCTGCATGTCATGCTTTAAGGTGACATGAACTTATAAGCAAGAAGGAAGTTATGTTTGGAGAAACTGCTTCAAGATTGATAAAACTACATCAGTGTCTCTTTCTTTAGCTCACCTGAGCACATTGTGCTCAAGGTGAGCTATTGTGCCGATGAATGTCCAGCCTCCGTCATCAACACTGAACTTTAACAACATCTCCTCCTAAACTACTAGGCCAATTTTCATAAAACTTTACAGGAATGTTCCTTAGGAGGTCTTCTTCCAAAGTTGTTCAAAGAAATGAATTCCATGCCAAAATCTGGTTGCTATGGCAACCAAATGGGAAAAAATGTAAAAACTTCAAAAATCTTCTCCTCCAAAAATACTGGCTGGATCTCAAAGTTATTTGGCACAGATGTTCCTTAGGTCACTCTCTACCAAGATTGTCCAGATTATTTTGATGTGTTGAAAAACATGGCCGCCAGGGGGCGAAGCCTGTTTTCCATATATGTATATAGTATAAATCTTAAACAGCTTCTTGTGCAAAAGTACTGGCTAGATTTCAAAGTTATTTGGCACAGATGTTCCGTAGGTCACTCACTACCAAGATTGTTCTGATTTTTTTGTTGTGTTGAAAAATATGGCTGCCAGGGGGCGAAGCCCATTTTCCTCATATGTATATAGTACAAATTTGAAAATGCTTCTTGTCAAAAGTATGCATTGGATTTATTTATGGCTGGCATGGGACAGAGCCCATTTTCCATAATATCATAAGATATTTGCTGTTTCTTTTCCTTCCACTTATTACTGGTTCTCAGGTGAGCGATCCCAGGGGCATCATGGCCCTCTTGTTTTCTGTTACAATTTGTGGACATTATATTCATATTTAATGATATCAGCCTACATTAAGTTGGCTGGTCATACAAATTATTGCATAAACCTCTCACAGTCATAGGGTATTGCAGTGAAAGCAAGAAATCTGATTTTTATGGAGATATAAGCTCCACTATCAAATATGCAGGTGTTTGTTGTACATCGATGCTATTCGAGGATAGCACTGTTTTGATTTATCCCTTTACCTCATGAATATTCATGTTCAAATTTGTGACTTGATTGATATTGATTTACAGGACTTTACATGGTATATGAAACAATAGATTTTTTTTTTTGCTTTGTCAAGGCACCAAAATAAATCTATATAAAATAAAGGGTTAAAATAAAGCAAACGGATTTGTGCCATTTCAGGAAAGTTATGTTTTGAACATTGGCTCTAAAATTTGAATGAAAAAGAAAGTATTTTACATGTGCTAAATACTGGTTCTACCAAAGAACTGTTTGATTCAGAGACATTGCATTACAATGGATTGGTACAAGGTTATTTTTACTATATATAAATATAGAAGCAGTTGTAATAATTTTGTACTTAATATTTGAATTAAGAAATAAATGTTTTTGTCTTTAGCCAAATTTTATTTTGAATCAAGTTTCTATCTCTCGTTTGGACCAGTGCTTTGCACCTTGACAGTTTATAAAAAACAACAAAAAAACATTGCCTCCAGTGAGGTTCCAACCATTAACTCTGAATCCAGAGTCATCACTAATCCAAGGCACAACCTTTGCTTTTATGTTACGAATTTCAGGTCTAAGAATGAAAGAGTTAATTTTACTAACACACATTTTATAACTATCCCCAAATCTAATATGTTTGTTTTTCTCCCCTTCTGGTCGTTAACAGGAGTGTGAAACTAACGGGTCCGTTTGTCACCATGATATACAAGATGTGTGTGGGAGACTTGTTCAGGTTTGGGATCATCTATCTCATCTTCTTAATTGGCTTCACTCAAGGTAAGTTTATCTCCCATACTCAGAGTTTTAAAGGTGTGAATGCAGTTTTTATAAAAAAAATTAAGAGTTTTATAGGAAGGCAATTTTATGTTTAAAATAGCTATTTAGTAATATTTTGGAAATAAATGAAAAAAGTTTTATTAAGATATATCCTAAATTATCCTAAATCTGACATTATAATTTATTTGGGTTCATGTGAAATTTAATAATATAACCTAAAATGGTTGCCTATTTGTCATGTAAATCTGATAACAGTATATCATTGTGAAACTCCCATATCAATTTTAAATTAAGTATGTTAAAACTGTTTCCCTCATTTTTAAAAAAAAAAAATATACATTTATTTCTCCAATGTCTGAAAATTTCTTTAGGTTATCTAGAATAACTTAAATCAGTTTCCCCATAACGTTTAAAGCCTTTCTCAGTAAAAAAAAGAATACTAAAATGAAATATTTCAATAAGTTGTCAAAACTTAATATCATTTCATATTTGCTCTTGGTTATTTTGTTAATGTTTGACGATATTTTCAAGCTAATTATCTTTATCTTTATAGAAAATCTGAAATTTATCATCTTACTAAAACATGTTTAGTTCTAGATTGAAAACATTTTCTAATATTATATGATGAAGTGCTTGTTTATTAAAAGGCATAATGTAATGTTTAAGGTGCAAATTTAATATAAATTTATTTAATTCCTTGATTTTATTTCATTATAATAAAAGAAAATTGCTTTAGACTTGGTTTTTAATTAGAAATTAATTGCAAGAAAATTTTATGTGATTTTGTGGCTTCTGGTGAGGTCTGATCAATAAGTGATATTTAAAATCTTAAAGCAGCTTGTTCACAGATGATCAGTAAAAAATAATTTTCTACTTTCTGTCTTGTTAGTGTTGGCGAAGTCTTTGTTTTTTGACAAATAAACTTTGCAAATTACATGGGAAAATGCTATTTTTGTACATAAAACTTCTGCATAATCACTTAGAATACAGTATCCCCGAAGCATGAATGAAAGTTACCATATCAACCAAGTGAAAGCAAATGAAAATAGAAAATCTAAATATAGGTTTCATAATTTTAAATATAGTTACAATACTGTCTGTGATAGGGAAACCACCCCTTCTTTTTACAATCATGGATGGTTGCATTAGGTGACACTGTCTGTAGATGATTATTGATAGAAGTAATATACGCATATAGTAAAAAAAAAAAAAATCTTAGTCAATGGCCATTTTTGAACAAGCTACTTTAAATAATGTCAGACCATATTCAACTATTTATGTTTTACAAAATAAGTACATAAGAGACAGAGCTGATGTAATGATTCTGTAATGACTAACTATTTGTAGGAAGGAAATGTTCAGAATTTTTTCAGAAAAAGGAATCATGAAACGTGACCCTAAGTGTTAGAGTAAAGTAAAGAGTAAAGCATGTTTGGTAAATCAGATGCTGTTTCCTGTCCCCAGGTTTCTACTTCCTGTTCAGAGATATTAATCAGGAGAGTTTCAACAGTCTGCCGAGTACCATCATGACGTTGTTCCAGATGACTCTGGGAGAATTCAAGGTAATTTATCTTTAGAACAAAGCATGTTTTGTATGAATTTTATATGAATATGAGAAAATGTTCATATTATAGCCCTGCGTCAGACAAGTGGGGGTTACAGGTATATTGGAAACATGTTTACCTTGCCCCATCTTGTCCCACCTCACACACACATAACATGAAGACAAGGTGGGATACCAGGGTATTAATCACCTGAAGTGATAGCTCTGATTCATATTTTGCATAATTTTATTACCTAAAAAGAAAGGTTTCTGTTGTTTTTTTTTTCAATGTTAAAAAATCATATTTTGTAGTATTAGAAAATGGTCAACTAGAATTGGAAGGAATCTGACTTGACTATTTGAGTTTACCGTGGCTTCCACAGTATTTCAGTCATATAGCGACGTCCAGCTAATTACAGGTGGAGGAAGACCCCGAATGCACGGAAGCATCCGGGTAGAACCACCGACCTACCGCAAGCCAGCTGGAAGGCTTCCTCACATGAATATCCAAATTACCCTGCCGGGTTTCAAACCCACGCGGTGAGTGGCTGAGTGAGTGCTTAAGTCAGCGACTTTACCCTCTCGGCCACGGAGGCCCCCGGAAGGAATCTGAAGCTGAAATGTTTCTTCTTTATTAAGGTTATTTTTATTCATATTAAAGATAAGAATACAAGTTGATTTCATTCATTTGTATTTAATTTTTTTACTTGATTGAAATTGAATTTTTATTTGAAATTGAAACAAGGTTAAATCATTGGACTGCATAATGTTCAAAAGAATGCATATTATTTCTTATTCAGCTTAAGAACTCCTTTAAGTATTCATAATGATTATCTTACAGGGAATTAATGTTATCAAAAATTATCAGAAGGCCTGCAATTGTGTCGTTCTTATAGCAACAATAAAAATTTTACTTGCAAAATTGTTATAGGAAAGTGTGTTGCACATATTAAAAGTTGTTATGATTCTTTCAAAAAAGAAATACACATTAGTAAAAATCTTAATAGTTATGTCTTACAATGTATAAGGATCAGTGTAGCATTTTATTTATATCTTGTATCTTGTTTTATATTTTGATCGCATTAGCCCTTTTACCTCATGAATATTCATGTACAAATTTATGACTGGTTTATTATCACAGTACATGTATATGAGACAATGGATATTTATTTGTCATGCAGGCTGTGAAAATCTGAGCTACAATATTTTATGAGAAAACAGAGGAGACCCAGATCAGACAGATTCTGGGTCTGCACTGTTCTACCTTTTTGAATCTCATTATTTGTGTACTCTTGCATGTTTTATGATAGGGTGTTTTTTCATGTGGTTTACATATTAGGAATAAATCAGACATAACTTTTAAGATAATATAATTGGAAATATCCATATCCTCTGTCTTCATTTGACAGATGTCTGTATTTAGAACATGCCCTAGATTATAATCTCGCACAATATTCAAGGATACAATATATCTGGATATAAAATCCATTTTTAAGATACAAAAAGGTGTTTCAGCATTTGGTAAAGGAAGTAAGAAGGAATGTTTTATTTTAGAAAGAGAATTTGAATACTCATCAAAATCATTTCAACCACATTATTATAAATAATTTGTCTAATTTCTTGCTTATGAAATCTTTATATTCAGCAAAATCAGATACTAATATGAGCTTGACTGATTTTTTAGCTCACCTCAGCACGAAGTGCTCAAGGTGAGCTATTGTGATCACCCTTCGTCCGTCGTCGTGCGATGTGCGTCGTGCGTCGTCAACAATTTTCTTTAAACGACATCTCCTCTGAAACCGCTGGACAGAATTTAATGAAACTTGGCAGGAATGTTCCTTGGGTGAGGCTCTACAAAAAATAAAGTTGATCCATGAAGAACTCTGGTTGCCATGGCAACAAAAAGAAAAATAATTTGAAAACTTTAAAAATCATCTCCTTCAAAACTACTGGCCAGATTTCAAAATAATTTGGTACAGATGTTCCTTTGGTCAACCTCTACCAAAGTTGTTAAAATTATTCCGATCCGTAAAAAAACATGGCCGCCAGGGGCGGGGCTTATTTGCCTTATATGTATATAGAGAAACCTTTAAACAACATCTCCTCTGAAACAACTGGACAGAATTTGATTTAACTTGGCAGGGATGATCCTTAGGTCAACCTTCACAAAAGTTGCTAAAATAAAGTTGATCCATGAAGAACTCTGGTTGCCATGGCTACAAAAAGAAAAATAATTTGAAAACTTTAAAAATCATCTCCTTCAAAACTGCTGGCCAGATTTCAAAATAATTTGGTACAAATGTTCCTTGGGTCAACCTCTACCAAAGTTGCTAAAATTATTTCGATCCGTAAAAAAACATGGCCGCCAGGGGCGGGGCTTATTTGCCTTATATGTATATAGAGAAACCTTTAAACGACATCTCCTCTGAAACCACTGGACAGAATTTAATGAAACTTGGCAGGAATGTTCCTTTGGTGAGGCTCTACAAAAGTTGCTAAAATAAAGTTGATCCATGAAGAACTCTGGTTGCCATGGCTACAAAAAGAAAAATAATTTGAAAACTTTAAAAATCATCTCCTTCGAAACTGCTGGCCAGATTTCAAAATAATTTGGTACAAATGTTCCTTGGGTCAACCTCTACCAAAGTTGCTAAAATTATTCCGATCCGTATAAAAACATGGCCGCCAGGGGCGGGGCTTATTTGCCTTATATGTATATAGAGAAACCTTTAAACGACATCTCCTCTGAAACCACTGGACAGAATTTAATGAAACTTGGCAGGAATGTTCCTTGGGTGAGTCTCTACGAAAGTTGCTAAAATAAAGTTGATCCATGAAGAACTCTGGTTGCCATGGCTACAAAAAGAAAAATAATTTGAAAACTTTAAATTTTAAAACACTCCAGATTTTAAAATAAATTGGGCAACCTCTATCAAAGTTTCTAAAATTATTCCGATCCATAAAAAAACATGGCCGCCAGGGGCGGGGCTTATTTGCCTTTTATGTATATAGGGAAAACTTTACAGGGATCATCTCCTTTAAAACTACTGGCCAGATTTTAAAATGTTTTAATACAGACTGATGTTCCTTGGGTAACTGTATACTCAGGTGAGCGATCCAGGGCCATCATGGCCCTCTTGTTTTAAATCAATGATTACACAGTATGATGAGAGAAAGGGCCTTTGAAACAAAAAGGATATTTCTAAAGAACATGCTAGTCACTGAACAATAGTATGCCGAGAGGTAGGGATGTTCCTCATAGAGATATCAGCCATTTGTAAGCAATTTTCCTTGAAGAATTAATGGAACATGAAACCAGAGGGATTACCTTGTTAAAAGAAATGTAATATCTAAGGGAAATGGAATGTTATATGATCACCCATTAATGAGAAATGGATATTAAAAACATATTTAACTTTATTAGGAAATTGAACATTGAGGACTGCATACTTTTGTGAGAAAGTGTTGGTAACTGCAAAGATAACGTTTTCCTGTTTGAAAACAAATGAAATGTTAAAACACATTAACCACACTTTTCCTATTGGTTAAACACCAATCCCTTTTCTTTACTTAAATGAAGTTGGTTAATTAAGATTCTTTGAGCGATTAGCCTTGCATGTCATGAATAAATTTGTTTCTAATAATCTCTCAAAATAATCATAGAGGGTTGACCAAGAAACATTTCCATTGCCTTCTGTTTTTATATTCACTAAGGACAGTTTCACAGTCAACCCTCAGTTTTAATGCTTGACTTTCTATCTACTAAAATAAGGGAAAGTCCCAGTCTGAGATCATTATTTTTTAGTTGTTAACTGGGTTAATTGGAAAACAAATGAACTGAAGCTTGACTTGTCTTTATTTTGAAGCAAATTCACTCCATAATTATAAACATATCTGTAATGGATTTGAGTTAGGAGTGTTTTGTGAATGATTATTTTGATTTGATGTATGCTAAATTTTAATGAATTTACTTTGAGAAACTGCTTACATTAAATGATCAAATAGAGTGCATTTTATATATCAACTTCAAAACTTGTTCTTTCATGGTCTCTGAAGGAGAGAAATAAGATATTTCATCAGTAAATATTTCTACAGATCATAAATTTGATGAGGTGAACTAAGCAAATCAGTCATGCTATCTTCTACTGTATCTGCACAGTACAAAGTGTGGTTACAGATTATTCCCCTCTGTACATTAAGCCCTCTGATAGGTTGTGATATTTTTTAATCGGACTTCCTGCTTTTAATGTTATGTGAAAATATAAATGTGCCTCTTTAAGTACTATTTTGTTGTACTTCTGCATTGTGTCTGGTTATTATTTGAACTGTTTAGTCAGCTGAGGGGCACCTGGATATATAAAATTATCTATGTTATAATATCGTACTTTGAATACCTAGAGGACCAGCACAGTATGCAAGTTATGCAACATTTTGATGCTTAATTTAATGCTTAACGGGTGGCTTATAAATAATTATTGTAAATCAATAAGCTTAAAATAAGTTTCAGTCTATATAAACGAAATTTATATATTACTCTTAAATGTTTATTTATAATATTTGAGATGTAATATATATAGAGTCTATATGAAAACAAATGAGTTTTCTTATAAGCTGCATTTTTATTCTCACACTTTGAATATGAATTTATTTGCCCTTGTCTATCTGTCAGTCCATCAGTTCGTCCACCACAAAATCTTGTGTTGTTTACATATCTCCCGAACAATTAACAGAATTCTAGATATTTACAGGAATATTCAACACAATGGGGTTTTGTTTTAAACTTCATTGAGTCATAGCAGAGTTATGACCCTTGATTTAGTGAACATTTTGTCAATTGGGAGTTTAAACTTAAATTGGTCATATTTTCAGTTTTATTTTAAAGTGATTGAAAAAAGTGTTTGGTAAAACCCTCACAATCATGAAACTGTATTTATACTGTTTTACATAATTTAATTGTACTCTCTGATTATGATGCTATCTATCATGAAGCCTTGTATTGACCATTACCAAATATGACTCACGCAGTTAACATAATCCAACATTTGTAATCATTAAAAATTGAAATAATAAACACATCTTGGATGATGTGGAAAATTGTACAGCCTCGTTTATCATCTATCATTTCAGGCAATTTGTGAAAACTTTTACTTTTCAAAGGGTACATATTTGATTTCTTTGTAATTTTATGGGTTTACAGCTCAGATGCTGCATAGTAGTATATATTATGTATTGGAATTCTTCTTATAATGTTGTTTGATTGTATGTCCTGCAATGTGTATAATGTCATGTTTTATGTTCAACCAATCAAATCAGCTGTCCAGAGGAGGTGGGAGTAACAAGGTATTGGTCATGTGACTTAGACTCTCTAATCTCATTGGTTCATCTATTTTATAATAGACATTTCATCTTTGGAGTCATTTTAATTATACCAAAAATGTTTCAGTCTTACAACTGACAAAAAAAATGAATTAGGCTTATAAATCTAAGAATGGGTGCAAATTTATGATTAGATAAGACAAGTGAATAATTCAACTTCTTTACCATTTTGTAAACTAAGATGGTATTAGGATTTATATATAACTTAATTATAACAAAGTTTTGTAGTACCAAAATACAGGATGTGGTTTAGGAAATTAAGCTAATTAGTAAACAAGATGTATCTTATAAAAAGGATATGGGGCATTGATGGGATTTAACCTTTCCCTCATAGAGGAAACCATGAAAAGACCTATGCGAACAGCATAAAACCAGATCAGCCTGCGAGTTACTTGCAGGCTGATCTGGTTTTATGCTGTTTGCATAGGTCTTTTCATGGTATCCTCTATGATGGAAAGGGTTAAAGTACATGTAATTCATAGTGAGCATAATTTCCCCCCCCCCAAAAAAAAAAAAAAAAAAAAAAAAGGATAGGTATTTCTACCATTGAAAATCATTCATATATTGATCTGGTCTTATCTTGCATTGTCATCTGTAAAAGGGTCACAAGTGAGGTTAGCTTTACCAAAAAAAAAAAAGAAAAAAGAAGATTATAGGCCAAAGACTAAGATGTTCATTGGAGGCAATAATCTTAATTGTCAATCTGAGTGTAAAGTGCTGGCCCAACCCAAGAATTGTTGGTGACAAATAAACATATTAAAGTTACACTTAAATGCTATTCTTCCAGTTGACTCTAAAGAAATAGAAATTGTAGAAATTCAGAAAAGAAAATAACAGTAGACATGTGTTGTCATTGGTTAAAATTTGCACAGGTCTGTTTTAAAACTTAAGAGTGGTCAAATACTGGAAGGTATTGTTTAAATTTGTCATTCATCTAGACAAGCTTGCTGCAAATTAAATCAAATCTTAAGGTCAATTTTCAGTGATTTGTCTTTCAAAAATGAGTATATAATGTATATAAAAATGTGAATATAGTTTCAGAAAATAATAATTAGTTGTCACATTATGCCTCCATTTTATGTTCATCTTTGGTGTTAACCTTTTTATTTGAATAATAAATATATTACTGAAACTTGATTTAAATTTTATGGTATTTATAATTAACTAGAAAAATATAAATAAAAATGTAGTATATGAAGTTTGAAGTTTTTATTCAATAAAAGCCAGGAAGGTTGTTCCGTCCCATACAACAAAACAAATTACATAAAAGTGTACAAAACACGGCAGAGATGAACAAACGAAAGGTAAAGGCAATGAATACAGTCACTTAACATGCACATCACATCATATATGTATTATAAGATATTATATAACTATATGTCAGTATCAAAGCAACTTATTACTTTGTATCACTTCCCTTTGTGAAATGAAAACTTAGGAAGTTATGAACAGAAAGAAAAAATATATGTAAATACAGTCAATAGGTATAAAAACAAAGATTCATTTCTTGCTGTAGGAGGGGTTTCTTTTAAAATTGATGATTTAGGTACACCTATTATGGTACATAAATTTTGAATTGCGCTGGCTCTTCAATGGAAAAGTGATTTACAGAGTAGAGAAATGATACAAAAGGTACTAAAAATATGCATTTAATATTATTCAATCATCACAGGTCATTCTAACCTTGGCAGTTATGAGATGTTTGCCTTCCATTTTAAAGTCTCAAGGTAAAGAAGTTGAACACTTTGAACATCATGATGAAGAAAAAACTATAATAGTAAACATTATGTTTGTTCTTGTCTTTTGTGATTGTGGGGCTTCTTTTTTAACAAATGTGTAAGTTTGAAGTTTGTTACAGTTAAAATGTCACTTCAAAGATGTTTTTGTTTACAGTTTGTCAGTTTTATTTTTCAAATCAATGTTTTTGTGTGGTAGAAATCCCGTCATTTGTTAATCAATTTGTTTCGTCTGTTTTCAGTGTATTGTTAAACTCTGTTTTTATGTTGATTTTAACTGTTCCTTGGACATTTTCTTTCTTATTTTCAGAGGACTTTTTGCTGAAATTACTCCTGTTACTGATTTACCTTCTTGTTAAACTTTCATTTTTAGCTCATCTGTTTCGAAGAAAAAGTCGAGCTATTATGATCGATTGGTTACGTTGTCATTGTTGTCTTGCTAAAACTTTAATGTGGCCCATTACTCAGACATGTAAAAAAACAAGCGTTGGCGCCACTGTGCAGGCTATTGTTTATTTGTTATGTCAAATATAAAAGTATGAAATCCATTGTATATAGCTATACATTATTTAATGTGAACTGCTTAAAAGATGTTAATGAAAAAGTAGTGCAAAAACATCATCATTAAAGTTATATAATTAAAAAATATATATAAAGTAATATTGTAGAATATAGTATATGGTTTCGTAATTTTGTATCAGCAAGGCTTTTGGTATATCCTTTGCTCACCTGTAACTTTGTGAAATGTAAGAAATTAGTTCTCAAAACCAGACAATATTTCAGTAAATGCCTATTTGGACAGGTTTAAGACTTTGTTTAACCCTTTCCCTCATATATACTCATTTTGACGCCCTCAACAGGTATCACATAAAGCCTGATCTGTAGAAAACCATAGTTAAACCTTACCAAATTTAATTACAAAATACTCATTTCCAGACCACTGAGGAGCAGCGAACAGCATAAAACCTGATCAGCCTGCGAGTTACTCGCAGGCTGATCTGGTTTTATGCTGTTCGCATAGGTCTTTTCATGGTGTCCTCTATGAGGGAAAGGGTTAATACTGTGTAGGTTCATTGCAACACATTCCCTTATAATGCTATACAGAGTAGATCCTTTACTACATGCTCCATTATAATGCTATGCAGTGTAGATTCAATACTGTAAGCTCCATTATACCATTGATACCAATTTAATGTAGCTAAAACCTGTTGTTATGTACAGTCAAACCTGCACAATCGACCACCTTTATAAGCGCACCACTTTTGAACATCCCAAATAGAAATATTTGCCTATCAAAAGAAGGCCACCTACTCAATGCCTCCAGCAGCCACCAATATCAGTCCCAAATAACACTGTTCAAAGACATTCAGTTTGCAAGCATGGCATACGCCATTTTGCACCTTGTGCATTTTCTGTACTGTATTGCACCATACCATTTTGCAGAAAATGGCGATGTTACATGGAAAAATGTGCAAATATATAAAAAATGTACCGGTATTTGTTATAGACTTGTTATAAATGAGAAAAAACTAGATCAAACTATTTTGAAAAATTATTACCAGTTGAAATGATGTATGCATTTATAATGGTAGATACGTTAATTAAACTGTCATCTTTTGCTGTATGCATACAACATGTATACCTTTATACATGCAGAGTAATGCCAGTTCACAGTTTACTTAACTCAATAATTATTAGGCTCACCACTGATTTAGAATTACAGTCAAATTACGGTGACTCGAATACCGAAAATTGGAACATCATACTTTACTCGAACACATTTCAAGGTCCCGGCAAAATTGTTCTTTACTCTTTATTGTTCGACCTGGGATGAGTCGAACATTGATGGCTGGAACTCTCGAACTAAATTTCTGGCCCCAGGTTTAAAGATCTATATGTATTTCACACGTATCAGTTTGCAACCTTCGGTGCAACATGTTTTCACACATAATAAATGTGAAGTTGGCACAGGCATTTATTAATTATTATTATTAAAGTAATTTGCTAAATGTTACTTTTTTTCTTTTTGAGGTGAAATTTTTGTTATCTGATTGTGCTATAATTGTGGATAATTCACGATAGCTTTTTTTTTCTGCAAAAGAAAAAAGTAAACAGAGTATGCAAAAAATGTTACTTGCACATTGGCCAATGTATGTGTACATGTACGTGAACAAAATAAATATCATCGTTGAGGTTTGTGCTTTCATAATTGATTTTTGTCAGCTGCTGTTTTATGGATTTATATTTTATTTAAAAAATAAAAGAATGACAAAGATAAGTTTATTTTACTCAGTGATACCTTTAATATTATTTTGCCTATGTTTGAATAAGAAAATTGGCAAATACAATTATTTACTTTAATCAATCAGTTCTAAAAGAAGGCCTAATAATAAATAATATATTTTTAATACATGTATTTACATCATCATAACCACGGTTGGGTCGAACCACCGATGACTAGAACTAATTGCTTTTTCCCCAGCCTGTTCGAGTCACCAAAGTTCTCCTGTATTATCATAAAAAAAATGACATAGTTTGAGGGCTGTATTATGAATACAATAAATGAATAAATAAATAATAAAATGATTTTTTCATCATATTAAACAAAAATCCATAGATTGTCTGAGGTGAACCCTGGAGAAGAAAGACATCTGTGTAAGACAGACACTTTGACAAAGTCCCAAAGCTGTCTGTCTAATGCTGGTTTGACTGTATTACTAACATGGTCTCCAAAATAACACAGTACAAACTGCATGAGTACCATAAATATAATTTTATAGAGTATCTGTACTGTAAATACAGAAAAGGTTGTGGCTTAGAATCACATTACCAATACAATCTTGCAATATATTACAGGTGAAGTAATACAATTGCAAAGAAAAGATATTTAGTAGTGCAGCATAACAAGCTACAACCCACACAAGTTTTTTTTTTTTTATTCTTTCTTTTTTTTCAAATAAAAAAATGTTTTTAGAAGTTTCTGCTTATTAGCAATCAAACTAAACATTTTTAAGTTATTATTATTCTTCGGTCAAGTAAAATATGCAATATAAATAAATGTTGAGCCAAGTCCTGAACACATCAGTTTGAGTATGATGTAGAGGTATAAATTATGACAATACTCAAAATGAAAGCAACTGAACCATAAACCATCTTCATATATTATGACAGACCTAGTTACACCTTTTGTGTGGTAAAATGCAGTGGACCATTGGCAAGTGTCAGTTATGTGTAAAAGTAATCTAGTTGGAAAAAATGTAAATTTGATGTTTGACGTCATCTCGAAAAATTAGTGAAATGAGGGGTGAAATGATTACTAAATATAGAAAAGATTGATAATGTTGATCCTAAAATAGGAAAAACAGGTGAAAATTTGCTTTTAATAGTCCTCAGATTCATAAACTTAATTATTTTTCAGGTAATTTTAGATCATATAAAGTGATATACAGTAAATGGGGTCCATTTTATTGCGCTGTTATTTGAAATACGTATTAAGGATGATGTTTTGAGATCTCATCATACTGAGACAATTTTTAATGGGTTTAGGTCTTTACAACTTGCATTTTTGATCAGAATTTGACCATTTGATCTGATTTTATACTAAATGCTTGCAGTTTGATATCTTATCGATGCCATAATTATATGATAAGGTATTATACTGGTAGCTATAAAAACGGGAGGTGGATGATGTAAGTTCATTCCTTATCTTTGACATTAACCAAAGTCGTTAAAGTTAATATTGGAAGCTCCCTGCCTGGCACTCAGCATATATATATATATATTGTTGATGGTTGGCCCGGTGTCAGGTTAATGTAACTTGGTGTGGTATCATGCTACATGTCTATGGCGTGGTAATGCAGTGTAGCAGCACTTTATCTGTCTCAAATAGACATAGTCTTCAAATGACTGAAATGCTATTGGTGGGATGTTAAACCCAACAAACAAACAAAAAGAATGTTTAAGCTATCTACCTAAAAAAGTTTGGACAGAAAGCAATAAGTTCAATTTTCTTGCTGACATTCAGCTGATGGTGTTTGCATGACTCTAGATTTTGATGGCAAAAGAAGGACCCAGAGAAAATTCCTGTGAAGTCCTCCTTCAACTTAAAATTCTTATCAACCTTAGATCAAACTTGCATTGTATTGGTGAAAATGAAAACCATTCTGAGGTGCACTTGCTGTTTCATTAATTCATTTTTATTAACTTGGATCAGTTCGTAGTTTGCAGTCTTTATGAGTGAAAAGTTTGACTTTCAAAATATACTTGCAGTATGATCAGGATTAAACATTGTTAGGGAATATAATGACACTAGCAGGTCTCTTCCTCCTGAAAACTGTCAGAACTACAATCAGTAATAACCCAAGATCAGCCTGTATTTTAGATACTAGTTCTAAGGTTTTATTCTGGATGCCACTGATCAGTTGTGAATGTCACTTTGTAAAACATGTGCAAACTCAGAGGGTGAAGTCTTTATTTTAATGATGTATTGTACGAAGAAGTAATTGGGATAATACATTACAGAAAATGAAGTTCAGTACAAGCATACTAACTTCTTTTTAGGTGATAATTGTGTGTTTGATCTTGTTTGATTCATTATTTATTGTCAGTGTTGTGAAACCCTAGGCTACAATATTACTAAGTTAAGACTGCTAAAAAATCTCCAGGTGTAGTGTTTTACTCAGTAATGTGCAATAAAATTTGGAATATATACCATTGTTTAGTTCTGCTTCATAAACATTCACATTAATAGTAAGGAATTTTAAGAAAGGAATGCAGTTACATAAGTTGAATTCTATTTTTATCAGGTTTTCCAAAGAAAAATGTCTGGTTAATAGTTTGATGAAGTTGGCTGATAGGTGAATGGGCGTCTACTTTCTTTGTCCAAACCATAACTTTGTCATGCATGGAGATATATTAAAATAAGTCTGTATACTTGTTCAGCAAGAGGAGACTGTGCTTAGACGGATCACCCATATCTGTAGCTTTGAGGTCAAGGTCACACTTAAAGGTTGAAGATGAAAAATGAGTACAGTATGGCTTGTCTTGGCTGTAACTATCAAATGTACTGAAGGATTTTAGAAAAATTTGATACATTGTGCAGGCCCATGACAAAGGTCCATAGCTCAAAGGTGAATGTCACATTTCAGGGTTAAAGACAAAAAAAAATGGTACAAAAGGCCTTGTACAAGCTGTAACGATTTTAAAATGATTTTTGCACTGATATTGCTCTACCAAGATACATAAAATTATTCTAATATGTAAAAAACACATGGTTGCCAGGGGAAGAACTAGTTTGCCTAATATATGTAAGTATAATGAAAACTTTTAAAACCCTTTAAAACATCTGTCCAAAGTACAAAATATTTTACACATTGTTATATGGATAATCCTCTACCAAAAGTTTTAACCCTTTTCCTCATAGAGGACACCATGAAAAGACCTATGTGAACAGCATAAAACCAGATCAGCCTGCAAGTAACTCGCAGGCAGATCAGGTTTTATGCTGTTCGCTGCTCCTCAGTGATCTGGAAATGAGGACCTTATAATTAAATTTGATAAGGTTTAACTGTGGTTTTCTGCAGGTCAGGCTTTATGTGGTACCTATTGAGTGCGTCAAAAAGGAGTCTATATGAGGGAAAGGGTTAAAATACCGTAATTTTATTTTGTATGGCCACTAGGGGTGTAGATTATTAGCGGTTTATGTGTAGTGAAAACTCAAAAACCTACCTGCCAGATTTCGAAATATTATGGCACATGTTCCTTGAATAACTTGCTAACAAGATTACTCAAATCATTCTAATCCCTTAAAAATCATGACATGGCTAATTTACCTTATATGTTTGAATTTATATAATATTCTTTCCTGAAACCAAAATCCATAGAGCTTAGATATTTTGTTCATAGCTCATTTCATGTTCCTGTAAACCAAGATTATTGAATATACCCCTAGATTCATAATTGTTCATCAGACATTACTTCAATATCAAAAAAACCTGGGTTTTTTTGTTGTTGTTTTTGTTTGAATTTCCACATTTCTTGTTTAATTATCTAGTGCTGTTATCAAATATTCAGAGATGTAAAATGTTGCTACTTCATAGTATTTTCATACAGCATTTTAGGTCCATTTTCGTATTACCAGGGGGTATAGCACATTACATTGGACAGCATTATACTTGCATAATAACAATGAACAAACCATGATTCAGGACTCCCTAGTTTAAACTATGGTATGCTATGGAGTATAGTAGAGGAACAATACGGCACTTTTACTTCTTTGCCATGGACAAGCTTTTGTGGCAATATGGTAGAGTGTCTGACTTGCATACCTAAGGTCCTGAGTTTGATTCCAGGGCTTAACTTGGGTGCATTTGGTGACCAATGTAGGGCACCCTTCAGGGCCCTTACACTTAAGGTAAAGTCCAAGTAATGGTTCTGCTACATCTTGGACCACTTAACCTCAACCAAGATAACCAAGAAACATTAGGAAACTTGGTTATCTCCGTGAAAAGCCATGAGGTCTGAAATGTAGCGGAACTATTACAGAGACTTTACCTTAAAACAGGAGCATGGAGTTATGGATCTACTTTGTGGTTATATTGTGCGACAATGATTATTTAGATCATGAATATAATTCATTTAGTAGACCTCAAATTTTCCTGAGCATGAATCCCTGAAAAAGTGTATGTAAGAAATCATCATTCTTTAAGATATTTTCATAGAAATTAAATGTCAATAAAAAAAAAATGCTTTTACAGTATTTTGGGCTGGACAAGCCCTGATGATTTGTTTAATTGGACCATGTTATTTCTATCTAAGATTTATTCACGAAAAATGAATCGTAATTTCGAAAATTCTCTTCTTCTTGTCCTCATCCCACAGTAGACAATTTTTTCTCATATGTTATTGATCCTTTCAAATAATTTCAGGAGTGCATTATGTTTTTGTTTTCCTTTATTTTCAAATTATTTAATTTGTCATAGAAAATGCATTATTTTTATCATAGGTGTGAGAGAGAAATACAAAGTTAGCAACAGATGGAAATTATTTTCTGTATAAGGCATCATGCAAAGTATGACTATTGTTTTGTCAGGATCTGTGGAATAAATTTGTTTGTCCAAACTGTTCTGTTTACAGTTGAACATTATTTGATCAATATGTTTTGTGTTTGTTTGAAAAGATTCTAATCATGAATTTAATATATTTTTCTTTAAAAAAGGGAAAAAAATGGTTCCTGTGTAAAATTTCTCTGTACTAACACTTGATAATTTCAAAAATAGCTATAAGCTTAATCAAAACAGTTCATGGTTACCATGGCAATCATTGTCCATTTCAGTACCATGACTTTGACCTCACTCGTTACGCCCTACTGACAAAGCTGGTGTTTGCGGTCTTCATGATACTGGTTCCCATCCTGCTCCTGAACATGTTGATCGCCATGATGGGAAACACCTACCAGTCTGTCATCTCAAAATCGGAAAAAGAGTGGCGAAAACAGGTAAACACAGTCCATGATCAGATCGATATTAGTAATTTTAAATACTTTTTTTTTTTCTTATTCATGGGTTTATTAATCTTTTTCAAGAATTACAGATAGTTCATGATGGAGATAAACCATGAGTTCACAGAGGCATCAAGGTAGAAACATATACTACTAAGTATGATCTATACTGTTAGCCAACTGGAAGGTTTGCTCACATGAAAAATCTGGAGGAACCAGACTGGGATTCAAACCCACAGCAGTGATGGACCAGGTAGTAGTCAGTCAGTGACTATTATCATTTTGCTACTGAGGTCCTCTTGCCCAGTACAAGGTCATTGAAAATATTTGCTTCCAGGGGGATTCAAACTTATGACATTCGGAATAGAGGTCATTGTGCACTACTATCTGACGTCTATTTCCAAATATCTCAGTACTGTAAAACCTCTATTAAGACCATCACTGGTTCCAGCAAAAAGTTTTCTTAATAGCTAGGTTGTTTTTATAGTGGATTTTACCTTTATAGTCGGAACATGACTTGAAACTATTAAGTTCCAAAATTGTGTGGTCTTTCTAATGAGGTGGTCTTAATTCTGATGTGGTCTTAAAGTGAGGCTTTACTGTACTAAGTATAAAGAAAATAATGTTTAGGCCCCTTTACAAAAACTACATCATTGTACACTAATCTTATGGTATCCTCCATTTTACTTCTGCATCCCAGTGGGCAAAAATTGTAGTGGTTCTGGAACGAGGTTTCACAAAGAAACAACTGCAGAAGTTCCACCGAGAATATTCAGTTAAGTTGGCCGGAGCAAATATGGACAAGAATGGTGACCCTGAGGAGCTACGTGCGCTTGTTGTAATTAAAACATCACCGAAAACCAAGGCCAGGCAGAGGAAGATTGCAGTTGGCAATTGGAAGGTAAGGGTCAGAGATATTAAAATTTAAGACTGAACTTGAAATTGTATTTGAAATAAATTCAATAATGGATTTTTTTTTTTGCCATACAGATGGTGTAGAAACTCAGAGATACAATATTGTATGAGCAAACAGAGGAGACCCTGATCAGACAGCTCCTATATGTTCTGTTTGCCAATTCATCAAAATGAGTCTCTACAAAGTAAAGGATTAAAGAACATTCAGAATCAAATTCAGTTTTAGATTATATTTGCTAGAAAATAAATAATTTCATTCATAACAACCTCAAATTTTGAAAAATATTTTCTTCTGTGATGACACATGAAATAAAATGTGATCTCTGTATATAAATAATATACAGTTTTATATTTCTCTTACATTCTTACCATGATATAATTATAAACATGCAAAAATGGTAATTATACTGAAGATTTTAAATTCAGTAGATATGTAACCTGATCATAAGAAATGCTGAAACTGAGTTTATCAACTGAGACTATAATAAATCTAATAAATAAATAAATTTTATCTTTGCTGCATAAAAGGAATCATCTTATTTTTAGATAAAAATTCAAATGATAGATATTAATTCTAATACATGGAGTGTAAGATGTTCTTTATAATGATATTAACCCTTTCCCTCATAGAGGAAACCATGAAAAGACCTATGCGAACAGCATAAAACCAGATCAGCCTGCGAGTAACTCGCAGGCTGATCAGGTTTTATGCTGTTCGCTGCTCCTCGGTGGTCTGATAATGAGGATTTTACAATTAAATTTGGTAAGGTTTAACTGTGGTTTTCTGCAGGTCAGGCTTTATGTGGTACCTATTAAGTGCGTCAAAATGAGTCTATATGAGGGAAAGGGTTAATTATCAGATACAGGGATGTGGTCAATTACATTCTAAAGTAATCTATTAAATTGCAATTACTTTAGATTGAAAAAAAGCATTTTGATATGCCTATCAAATGATGAAACATATTTTGGTTTGGCTCTCTCTTTTTTTACATATTTAGTTTCTGCACAGTAACTTTGGAAAGACTTTGTGTATTGATTTCACATTTAATTGGTATGGAAGTATATGATATAGGTCAAGTTCAATTTTGGTTACAATCCACTAATTTGTGTAGGGTTAAAAGTCCTTCACAGGCATATTTTATGTGAATTAAACGACCATTTAGATGCAATAATTATTTTCATATGACATGCAAGTACATAATATGAATTTAAAGGTCATGTTCGATTTTGATTGCATTTTACCTACCTTTTATAGAGTTATGCACCCTTTATAGGCAAATTTTATGTGCAATGACTATTTCCACTCAATCTTTTGAAATAATATGTAATGTATTGAATTCATATTTGGTATTCAAGAGTATAATATCATCATACAGGCCAAGTTTGATTTTGGTAACAAACCACTGTTTTTAGCTCCCCTTAGCACATGCTTTTAGGATTGATGAATGTCTGTCATCTGTCAGTGCAGCCAGATTGGAGTAAGAGGCCATCTAATGGTCTAATCTAACAGAACAAAAGTGAACAATATACTCATTCTGTAACAATAAAATAAGAGGCCATGGCCCTTTTAACAACAAAAGCCAATTTAAGTCAGGCCCTTTTAATATTAAAAAATGCCAGATTTCACTCAAGCATCTTAATTTTGTCAGCAATCATTTTCAAACCTTATGACATTTTATGTTTATAGCCATACGCCCTCGGCCAAATTCTATAATGGCTGATATTGGCCAATTAGGTCAGGAGTTACGGCCCTTTTAATATTACATAAGATTTTTTATGCTACTACCTTCGTATTTGAGCACATGCACTGTATGGTTTGTAGAATTGAAATGACCATGCTGTATTTTTTCATGGATTATATATTCGGTACAATTATGCTAAAGTATAGCAACTTGTATTGGCAATGAAGACAATATTTCTCAAGTGAGCATCTTTAGGGCCATCTTGGCCCTCTTGTTGTACACCCTAGTCTATATAATCAATTTTAAGGTGAAGTTTCGGCATAATAAATATTAAAAGATTGCATTCATTTTTGTTGTGTAAGTGTAAATTTTTTATTTAAATATTATAATAATTTGATTAGTCTCCACTGAGATATTCATCAAAAAGTACCAATTATGTTCAATTCCTAATAATAGGTAAGTTATTATTGAGCTCAAACATTTAACAAAGATACATCATCCTTGACATTTGCAACAACAAAATTGCTTCCTCAAATTTAAATACATAGTACTATGATACCCTCACATGAATTTGCCTTTGAGTGTATATTGCTCCGCCTCAGTGGTGCTCTCATTGCAAAGGTTTAAAATTTGTTCTGGATGCTCATTCTCAGCATGAGTTGGTCCAGTTGCCAAACAGGTACAAGGTTTTATATTAAAAATCATTTAAACCAGTTTAGGTAAATAAAAAGTTTAATAAGTGAGTTTGAAACCAAAACATAATCTATGACCAACAATTTTTCTCATAGTGAATAAACATAATTACTTTTTTGTGGTTTAATGCCTGGGAGAACATTGTATGAGTAACTCACCCTTTATTACACTCATTTAACCCTTTCCCTCATAGAGGAAACCATGAAAAGACCTATGCTGTTCGCTGCTCCTCAGTGGTCTGGAAATGAGGATTTTGTAATTAAATTTGGTAAGGTTTAACTGTGGTTTTCTGCAGATCAGGCTTTATGTGATACCTATTGAGGGCGTCAAAATGAGTATATATGAGGGAAAGGGTTAAGAAACATGGGCTGTTCTTGTAGATATCTTACAAAACTGCTGTCATTTCTTACTATAAAACTACCAAGTAGAAAATAATTAAAGAAGTTATTTCTATGGTGTAAATGTTAGAATTTAAAAAAAAAAAAAAGGAACAAATTATTCTTGTGTCATCTGCTGTAAGTAGAAGTGACACCCTTTCCCATCGTCTGTCAATCCGCCTGTCTGTCACACTTTTTGTGTCGCCTGCATAGCATGGCAGACACATAGGGATCACTTTGTCCGTCGTCGTCGTCGTCGGCGTCGTCGGCGTCACACTTTCTTGTCCGGAGCATAACTCGAAAAGTATTTGAGGTATCACCTTGAAACTTAAAACATGGATAGATCACGTTGAGGTGGAGTGCAGTGCACAAGAAGGATAACTCTGACTTTCGTATTTTCTGAGTTATTACCCTTTGTTGATTCTGAGAACTTTCTTGTCCGGAGCATAACTCGAAAAGTATTTGAGGTATCACCTTGAAACTTAAAACATGGATAGATCACATTGAGGTGGAGTGCAGTGCACAAGAATGATAACTCTGACTTTAATATTTTCTGAGTTATTGCCCTTTGTTGATTTTCAGTCTTAATTTTTGTCCAGGGCATAACTCAAAAAGTATTTGAGGTGCTGACTTAAAACTTTATAGATAGTTAGATCTCATTGAAGAGGAGTGCAGTTCACATAAATGATAACTCTCACTTTCTTTTCTCCTGAGTTATTGTCCTTTGTTGATTTTCAGATTTAATTCTTGTGTGGTGCATAACTTGTAAAGTATTTGAAGTGTTGCCTTAAACATTTATAGTAGATAGATCTCATTGGTCTGAGTGCAGTACACAAGAATGATAACTCAATAATGATAATGATGACTACAAACTTGCAACATATATATAATTAACGTCATAAGTGCTTAATGACGTCATAATTTTTCTTACAGTTAATCGAAAGTGCTCGGGAAAATTATTACATATTGCACTGTTTGAATATTTTATTCCCCCCCCCCCCCCCCCCCCCCAAAAAAAAATATATATATATATGTGTGTGTGTGTGTGATTTGGTGTTATTTTGTACCTCACAAAATAGATTATGCTTTATCAATAATTTGTCAAAAGATCGATTTTCTAGTCAATTCTTTCATCAAACATGCTTAAATGCAGGCGACACAAGTGTTCCGAGGAACACCCACATCTAGTTTGTCATGCTTTTTTTAGCAGTTGACAGCAGGTGTTCCAAGGAATACTTCTTTATAAATACCGGTGTAATGACAAGGAAAAAAGTTATTTCACACCTCGTTTTAGTCCTCAGCGTGTATATGTATTTACACTGACCTTGAAATATAACATCATTAGAAATTGCAATTGAAATGTATACATATATTTTACTTACAACTGCTTCATAGCATAGGTAACATCCTGTATGTTTGTATGTGGGTGTCAGATAAAATCTTATCATTTCATGGTTTGTGAGTATTGTTTCACTGCATCATGATACGGATTAAATGACATGATTATTTGAAATTATTTGGGACATATTTAGAAGTAATCTACCAAGTTTATATAAGAGATAACAAGGATGTAGCTAGTGGTACAATGTAGTCAGTATGCTCATCTGTAACTTAAGCTTTGATTTTTTTTTATTATTACCAAGAGATAATCTGATTAAAATGACAAGAAAATATAAATATTCACCAGGCAATCTCCTATTTAAGGGTATGTAATATCAAAAGTCACTTAGCTAGACGCCTCAGTGAAAAAAAAAATAAGGTTGTAAGTGATTAAAAGATATTTTAAACTCATTGACATCTGATACTACCTTGTCATATTGGCTCTAAAGGTATCCCATTATAAATCACATCAGAGTTGAAATTATTCTCAAATTTAATAGTGACAAGCCTTATAATTAATATTTACAGCACAGCTGTGCGATATATTAAATGCTACCCAACAATTACAAGAGCTCACCCATGAAAAAAGAATTATATTAGGGATAATATCAATCTTATATGTATTAATATACCTTACTTCTAATATTACATCTTGGGAGTTCATAAGGAAGATTGAACCACACACATCACCTTTAACTTGTCTAATACATTTTGTGTCCATAAAGACTGTATCATTATCTTTGAATACAAAGTTACTGGTGTATGTAATCCAAGATGATTGTAAATGTTTGACAAGTTGTCAAGGAAATTACCCATATAACTCCTTTCTGATTGGTTAAAGCTTTACAACACAAAGGCTATTAGTGAGGGGGGCCTCCATGGCCGAGAGGGTGAAGTCACTGGCTTTAGCACTCACTCAGCCCCTCATTGCATGGGTTCAAATCCCGGCAGGGCCATTCGGATTTTCATGTGAGGAAGCCTTCCAGCTGGCTTGCAGTAGGTCGGTGGTTCTACCCAGATGCCTCCGTTCCTCCACCTGTAATTAGCTGGACGTTGCTATATGACTGAAATATTGTCAAAGCGACCATAAACTCATATTGTCAAGTCAAGATAAGACTATCAGTGAGATGACCTCTGCAAGCAAATGAGTCACTCATGGGTTGATCAGGTTTAATTCTGTTCAAAATACATCAGTATCTTTAAAGTTATCCATCTATCTATAATCATAGTCCCTCAAATGCTTAAGAAGACATTGACATTGGAGTTATAGGCTCTTTTGCTCAAGTTTATAAAGACTTGCAATTACTATAGAATTCCAATGATCACTTGATGGACCATGATCACAATATAATGATGGATGTATTATCTTAACCCTTTCCCTCATAGAGGAAACCATGAAAAGACCTATGCGAACAGCATAAAACCAGATCAGCCTGCGAGTAACTTGCAGGCTGATCAGGTTTTATGCTGTTCGCTGCTCATCAGTGGTCTGGAAATGAGGATTTTGTAATTAAATTTGGTAAGGTTTAACTGTGGTTTTCTGCAGATCAGGCTTTATGTGGTACCTATTGAGTGCGTCAAAATGAGTCTATATGAGGGAAAGGGTTAAACGTATTCAGGTCACATAGATTTGGAAGCAAGAAAGGGTTAAAAGAGCTCAGATGGTAACGTTGTGAAACTTGGTCTGACCAAGAAATGCTTTCGGTCTGATCTGGCCTTGTAGTGACTTTATATGACATGGTATTTCTGAGATTTTGTGGGCTCAAATGAGAACCAGTTTGTGATTGGTGCATCCTTTAAAGACTCTGGTGGGAATTCATTAATTGTACAGATTATGTTGAATATGGAAATATGGGGTAGCTTTCAATACATTCTTGACTGTTACAGGAAAATTTTGAAGGGGAAAAATACTTAAATCTAGAATAAATTGCCCCCTGTTGACAAGTGGTCATCAGAGCATTTGCATCCTGAGTGGGAAGTTGTTGATTGGATCCTCAGCTGAAGCCTCTCAAAGTTGAGAAAAAAATATACCACCAGTGTAGTAGATCACTGCTTTGTGATCAGCAGAAATATAGGGTACTATCTAGACTGATTGAACCTTTGCAGTAAGAGGCTGTTTATGTATCTGTTGAAAGTAAAACAAATATCAAGGTGAATGAAATATTGTAAATAACTCCATCTAGGATAAGTAAATAAACCAACATTTGAGTGGTGTTGATGCAATACACCTGAAATATATTTGCTGTAAGATCAAACAGACCCTATTGAGGGCTTGGTATTGAACTTTATAAAGAAGCAATTACTATAGTTTTGCAGCAAGCCCCTCATATTTCATAAGTAATATGTTGATTTTTTATATAGATATGGTTTATCTAAGGGACAAAACATCATGTTTTGAACTACAATAATGATTGTGTTTACTTTCATGTATGTTTAATGTATATTACTGAAAACGATGAATAAGAGAAGGGTTGTAAATGAGAATCAATGATCCATATCAAGCAATTTAATCATAGATCCATGAAGTATACAGGATCCTGTCTTGAAAAGAAAAACAAACAACAGTTTGTTTATCTTAAATATACTTAACGGTTAAGTGCTTTCAGAATGTGACATTAAGTGTCACATGGGCCCAATGTGGGCACATTTAATATCTGATAGAATACATGTAGTTATCTTTTTTTTTTTTTTACTAAAATTTTTTATTTTTTAAAGTCATTCTCATATCATCTATGATAATCAGTTACCTTGTAATATCAACTTAGATAAGAAATATGATGTCCGGCTCGGAAATAAGAAAATAGTGATTAAGTCATACATTAGGAAGTCACTTATAGTTGCAGGAAATCGTTTGAGCTTAATCATCCATATTTAAATTTACATTTCCAGTTTTATAATGATAACACATTCAGCTTGTTTTTTTCAATTCTTTTATCTGTTTCCTTCTTAAAGTACATGTTTTTATGTCAGTCTTTAAATATTCCTCCCTCTCTCTCTCTTACACAAACAGTAACTAAATTTGTTTGATATGGTTCCCATATTGGAAACAAATCTAGAATAAGTTTTTTTTTCTAATCTCATAACTGCAGAAACAAAAGTACTCTTTCAGTTCCAGATAATTTAAGCTACGTGAAGTATGAATGTTCCTGCTTTAACACCAATGTCTGTAAGACATGTATGAAACATTATTTTTATTTATTTTCAAGAAACTTGGACGAGAGATCATCATTCAGCTGAAGGAGCAGAAAAAGAAAGGTAGAACAGGTCCACTGAGGCTACAAAAGGTCACAAGAAAGCCCAGTGTGTTGAATGCCAAACCTAAAGAAGATTCAGATTCCGAAGATGACAAGAAACTGTCCAATATTACTGCTCAATTGGCATGGGAAAAAGACATAGATCTTACAAAAGGGCAGGCGTTCACTAAGGACCCAGGAGTCATTGAGAACTCTACTCCAAGGACTGTTCGCCAGGTGAGCATAGGGAACAACCTTGGAGGTACCATAACCCCAGACCGGGGGAGTGCACACCTTGAAAATGGACATGCCCAGATTGCAAATGGCAGTGCTAATAGACCTTTTAAAAAGTTTGTCAAAAAACCAAATGGGACTCCAAAGTCCAGTCCAAAAGTGCAAAAACAATTTTCTAGCAATCGTATTACTCCATTGTCTGTGAGTAAGCTAGGATCTCTCGAAGATGATGGCGATTTTGATATTACTGCAGACGGAGATGTTCTTTCTAAGAAACAGTCACAGTTTTCATTAGTGAACGAAACATTGACACATAAAACTGTTAGCCCTGATTTGTTCAAGGCTTCGTCAGAATCAAAAAAGACAGAAAATAAAGATGAAGGCAGCTCCGTTGTTAGGCCAGATGACGGATATGTGAGTCATGTATCCCATGATACATCATTACTGGAGGTGGAACCAGCTCAGAGAGTTGGAAGTGCAGACTCTAAAGCAATTTATGACCAGTGGGTGAATGAACTAATTGAGGGAAGTCCAAAGCCCTCACCAACACGTAGTGAAGCATCCATAAGTAAGAGTGACGTAAGCACTCCAACAAGGCGGCACAAGGATAAGAAACGCAAAAAGGACAAGAAAGATAAAAAGGAGCGATCGAGAAGTAAGGAAAAACATGGTAGGCAGGGAAGTGCAGATAGGGACAGAAGTGAGAAGAAAGACAAATCAGGTCGAGGAAGTCAGACGCCAACCTCGGAACAGTGCCTGCTCGATCCAGGTGTGAATGAAAGTGAACTCTGATTCTTATTATATAAAACTATACTCATGTACATAATAAAACAAGTAAATACTTCATAACAAAATACACAAAAGGGCAACAATAAAATGACATTTTTTAACCGATGTAAAACTAGATTGGCTTGTACAGGTAAAATACTCACAAACAGATTAGGAGGTATATACTGGTTGTTGCATTGGTGATGAGACCTAGCTCTTAGGCCAAACTGTTACCTTTCGAAAGTAATCTGCTTTTATTTAGAATGAAAGGT
>CM037792.1:49560486-49610486 GCA_021229015.1 Solen grandis | reverse complement strand
CACTTCTATGGACCATTACATTGGACACGTGCTACATGTGGTACATGCTTGTACAGAACATAGCTCAAACAAAATCTTACTTCGATGTGCTTTTGGAACAGTCTCCAGGTCTGAGAAATATTAAACCATATTTAACAATGTACACCAGGTGACAAGATTTCTTTACCTAGGATTTATTGATTTCTTTTTCTTACTTTAATACAGTTAACTGATATCATTTCCTTTTTAAAACTTCTTCTAAATATATCATTATTGAATCTGTGTTGATTCAGATACTATGCATTGATGAAATTAATTTAAAATAAAACACTATTCTAATAACTGTGGAAATACTTTTTCTAATAATCTTATTTTGGAGAAAAAAATCAAATTTGACTGCAATCAATGATTGGATATATGCTACAATCATTTCACAAAAGGCGTCTGTTAAATTATAACTTATTAGATACTTAATATTTCCATACAGGCTATCTGTATATGACCAAGCAGTCTTAATTACCCTTCTTTAAAAATAGTCATCCATCATCATACTTTTTTAAATTGCCAATAAACATATTCCATTGTAATACATTTTTCTTAGTCTGGTTTCACAATATTTCCTTCTCATCCCAAAATACTAATGAGTAACAAACAGTATAAAACCAGATCAGCCTGCAAGTATCTATCATACTGATCTAGTTTTATACTGGTTGCATACATCGCTTCCTGTCACTATGCTATATTCTGCAGTACTCACCAGTTTGTCTGCCTCACTCAGCAGGTTCTGGAAGTGTTCGTCATCTGACAGCCAGGGCGGGAGCTCCGTCTCACCTAGTACACAACCAACAGGTTAATTTACGACTATTACCTTTTGCTGGCTAAATTACTTGCATAGCATCTGAAGCCCCAGTTTATGTAATGATAACTTTATGAATGTCCAAAATTATGTAGAAAATACTTTTAAGAAGTATCCACGTAAATTTGTGGATAACTAGTTGTGTGATCATTGTGAAAGACAAATGCCAAATAATGTGATGCTACTTTTTTTATAGAGTTTTAATATTTGGAGCCAAAGATCTATCTATTTTGAAGTTTCATGTTTTTTACCTATTATATTTTTTGTGTTATGCTTCGGACAAAATTATGACTAATGAACAGGACAAATGGACAGACAAAGCAGCAACTATATGCTCTCCCTTTGGGGAGCATAATAAGTATAACAGGGGCCGTTACTCATATAAAATAAAGCCAGTCATGATGTGCCAACGATATGTGCAAATAAACTTGAAACTTATTAATATTGTGAAGTTAAATAAAAAATCAAGACCAATAGTAGCCAAGATATGATGCAGACCTGCAAACAATATGTGTAACTTGCTTTGTACTTATCCATTCTGTGAAGTTAAATCTAAATCTGACCAAAGGAAATTGAGAAATAGCGCGGACAAAATATATTTAAGAAATACATTCCAAAGGTATACAGAAATTAGCATGGACAAAATATATTTGAGAGATTACATGTACTGTGTAAATTATCTTCTACAGACCTCTTGCTTTAACCTCTTCAATTTTCTTCTTCAGTTCCCGGAGACGCATGTTCTCGTCGTGGAGGTGCGAGAGCCTTGTCTGGGACGCCTGGAGGTCCAGCTCCATATCCAGGGACGTCCGCGTCACCACCTTACCCCCACGCACTCCCACACTGCTGGGCATTTGCTGTATTCATAAAGTCATTAAATGTAGTTATCCCAGTGAGTCTCATTGACATTCATATTTATTACTCAATACTGTAAGATCATTAATTTTCGTTGACATTAAATTTGTTGATTATGGACCAAAGAGAATTTCGTGGGAACATTTATTCATGGATCTATGTTCTAGAAAACGTGAGGTCGATATACGAGATAAGTTTTCGTGGGGATTAATATTTGTGGATAAAACCCTCACGAAATCGACTAAAATTAGTGTCCCACGAAAATTAATGATTTCACAGTACCTCAAGTATCTACATCTTCATGTTTATTTACTGGTATATTATTATATCACATGCACTCACATTATTTAACTGATAAAGACCTTCTATTTAAGTACATACCTGTTTCAACCGAACGCTCCGCCTCTGCAGTGAATTCCTCTGGAATGGGCCTCTCTTGTACAGAGGCATAGAACTATCACTGTCACTCCTGTTTAACTGTGAAATACACATACAGATGCCTTACAATAACATGTGTACTGATGGTGAATTAAGGCACAGATTCTTTTAATATCAAAGAGGTATCAATAATATATACAATAATATTGATCAACTTAAAACTGAATAAAAACAAATGTCCCTTTTAGACTGTGGATGCTTCAATGTTAAAAAATTACAAATTAGCATGCAATTGCTTGGTAACTGTTTAAAATGCAGAGTAGCTGGTGAAAACAAGGCCAAATATCACACTATTCCTGTTTGCTATAAACAAAGATGGAAAACCTTTGCATCTTATAATGTTTTAGCACAAGGGTTTAAAAATCAGTTTTAACCATTTTCAATCTTACACTTAAATGATACTGTACATCTAATTTTTTTTTTTTTTTTGCTGTAAGTATGAAAAAAAAAAGATGTATAAAAATAAGGTGTAAAGTTAGCCATGCTGTTATTTGAAAGCTTACTTTGCATATATAATTAGAACCAGGTCTGCAAGCCGGGGAGAAAGTCTGGGACCGGCGGATACCGCTGTTGCGTCCATCTGTCGTTGTGGCATGGGTCCGCCTGGGGAGATCACGTGACATTCCAAGGCCAGTTGTATTTGTCTCCTTGTCACAAGTCTCGGCCTTTAACTGTTCCTCCTGATCAGTAGATCCCTCACTGGAACATACACCCTCCAGTTCTAGAGTCTTCTCAAACCTGCGGATAATATGGTCAGCAATTGTGGAGTCGTTGTAGTCCTGAAATGTAGTTTACATTATGGTATACCAAAGAAAGCAGCCAAACTGTCACAAGAAGAAATATTTTATATACATTTAGCCGGTTATGTAAAGCAGTTTCATGTTCCCCTGACAGGTTGCTTATGTCAGGTTTGACTAAATGCATGCCCATCACACATTACTAAAATCATAGATAGGTGAGAGTGAAACTAGGCTGAGTGGTTATATATTCATATGCACTTAGCCTAGTTTCGCTCTCATCCTGTGACACGCAGTATTACAAACTTCCCATATCTGACTAGCAGTTTATGACTTTCTGACAGTTCATCTGAACTCCCCAAAATATTCAAATTAAACAGTTCATGTGAACTCCTGATTTCCTGACAAACGAGGAGTGCCTTTGAACTCCCAATATCCTAACTTACAATGAGTTCATGTGAACTACCCAATTCCTTCATGTTCCCACAAGTTCATGTGAACTTCCCAATTCCTAACTTACAAACAGTTCACGTGAACTTCCTATTTTCTAACTTACAAACAGTTCACGTGAACTTCCTATTTTCTAACTTACAAACAGTTCACGTGAACTTCCTATTTCATAGCTCATGATTGTCCCACAATCAACTTACCATTTCATCCTCCAGTTCATCTTCTTCTTGCGTATCATGGTCAAGTCCTAAATCAGAGTCCATTTTGAGAGTATCATCACAGTGTTCGTCCATCTCATCTGGACCCTGGTTTCGAGTCAGTGTGGATGTCTGTGATGAAATCACCGTTGATTCATCACTACTCTCATCCTTCAGTGTGGAGACAATTGGATGCACATGGTACTGACTGGAAAATTTAATTATAAATATGATGATCACCCAAAATTTTTATTAAGTTTAAGAAATACTTAATTTACATAATTATGATGTATTAATGAATAATCATTATTTATAGAATTAACATAACTTGTTTTTATCTTTTTTAAACACTAAGTTGAATAGTTTATTCTAACACCTGAATATCATAATAACATTTTGTCAATTTGACCATAGCTTAACACAAACCTCTCTTTATCCTCTGCAGAGCTGGATACCTTCCGTAACCGTGCTGATGATGCCTCTAACAACTTCCGTACCTTGTCACTTGTCTCCTTCTGAAAATGAGGAGGTTTCCATGAAGGTATTGTTTTGGGGTTTTTTTTTTACACTGAACTTTGACTAAAACCAGTGTATTCAGTATAGAACTAAATCAACCAATGAACAGCTCACATAATGAATATTTTACCAAGGTCACTACTCATGCAACTCATGAACACCTTTAGATGAGAGTGTAACACAGTGTAAAAAATTAGCAATTCCACGCAAACCATATTAAGTGCGTGTGTGTGTGTTTTGTTTAATCTTTTTTTTGTTTTGGTGTGTGTGTGTTTTTTGTTTTATTTTTTCTTGCATATTATGATTGAATCCTAAATCCAAGTCCATTTTAAGAGAATTAATGTGGCCTTGATCCCAAAAGCAATACAAACCTTCCTCTCTATGAAAGTTACCTAGGTACCAAATTTGAAATCAATATTTCATCCCTAACAAAGGTTACTGAGTGGAAATTATATGTTGCAAACCTGTCCAACCAGGCACAATTACATCTTTCCTTTAAAAAAAAAACTCTGGTTAAAACTCAAAACCAGGCATAGCATTTCTTTCAGTCCTGTCTTTTATATGGTCTATTATGACCAGTTTGTTTTTTTAAGTATCAAAAGCTAAAAATGAAGGTGATGAAAACCCTGCTACACAACCTTGACTCAGCAAAATGTTAAGATATTGAACTTGTTAAATGATAAGACTAGACAGGAATGACCAAATGAACCAACAGGTGTGATTTCCATATTGCCTAACTTTACTTTTGAATGGGGTGTGTGTGTATAACACAGCAGATAACAAGCAACTAGATGGTACTCACATATTGTGTCGTCTCCACATGGGTGATACTCTGCACTTGATTGATGGACATGTGATGGACATTTTCTCGGATGCTGTTCTCACTACTGGAGGAAGATTTCTTGCTAGGCACATTGGAGTCGGGTTGCATAAATTTAAAGCTAAGGACGTTGTACCATCGCAGTGATATGGTGTCTTTGGGGTCAAAGTCTGCCAGGCTGACTGAGGCACAACCCTGTAGAAGAGCATTACATAGACTAAATAATAGGAAGAAAAACAGAACAAATGGAAATGGAGAGAGGAATGTATTTTACCATTTATAATGACTGTCAATAAGGACATGGAATCATTATTAGATATCAAGATTCTGACATCCCCATGTTTCTGACTCTTATATGCTCTGCATAATATCCATCAAACAGAACAGAAAATCTTGAATGACTTCAAATGGTTTTAACCCATTACCTCATGAATATTCATGCACAGGTATATGACTTGATGAATAATAATTTACTAAACTAGATGGTTTATAAATGGATGTGGTTTTTTTTTTATTTCTGTGATGAATATGTAGAATCTGAGCTACAGATATTATATGAGCTGACAGAGGAGACCCTGATCAGACAACTCATTCCAGGAGTTGTTTCATCTTGATCTGCTCTACTTACCCATGAATCAAAATGAGGGAAAAGGTAAAAACTTACTGGTAGATGGCAGGTATTTTATTTTAAGTAGTAAATACTATATCATAACCTGAGATGCTGAAACATTACTCAAAAGGAAGACTTAGAGTGTCCTTTTTTCATGGAATTTCGCTTGGTTTTGATGTCCCGTTATCAGAATTTCAGTTGTTATACGACAGATGTAGTGTTACTGAAATGCAATATCATGCCAAACACAAGTGGTATGGTATTATGTCAACATTACCTATACACATATCTTACCAGTCTAGAAAATTCGCTATGGAAGCTATACAAGTTCAATCTGTTAAGACTTTGGTAAGAAGTGGCCAGGGATCAGCATTTCCTACACTTCAGATGGCTGATCCTACCACTCTGCCCTCAAGACCGTTTGTATAATTAGGATGTAATCACATGTATATGAATAAAAGTGACTTGTGTAGAGAAGCCCAGGACAAAACAGGTACTTACAAAACATTCATCTGGCTTGTTCTGTTGTAAACACCAAATGTTTACTTGAAGAGTTTTTGTAAACAGGGTGCGCTGTGGAATGGCTATGCGGAAAACTTCACTAAATTTGGGGTTCTTCAGATCGGAGGAAGGTACAGTTTCCCAGGAGCGGTCAGGGTTGGGGAGTAATGCTGCCTTTATACACCTGTGTCATGTAAAGACAATGATGTGAGATCACATTTAATCCTAAAATATGCCATAACACTTAAATTTCCCCCACTTCTCCAAGGAACTCAGTAGGAGTAACAAACATTATAAAACCAGACCAGGCTGTAAGTTAATCACAGACTAAGCAATGATAACTACCATCATAGCTCACATATTATAGGAAATGGCTATTTTATTCAAGCATAATTTTTATATTACAATTATTCCTTATGTATAGGATTATGTATATCAATTCATCTTAGGTAAATAATTTTTAAATCAATTGTACATTTTAAAACCAAAAGTAACTGACTGACTGCATCAAAAAATATCACATTAGAATCTGAAATTCATTACTTAACTTTTTTCAGCAGAATCAGATTTTTCTTTATCATTTGTTTTAAAAATGTAATTAGCTTTCCAAATTGTATAAATAAATATTTAAGCCCAGAAAAGCATGTATACTGCTGCATGTCTATATACACTCACACTTTAGAGGTGTCGGGGAACTGTAATGCTGTCAGGTTACGGGCCTGCTCTATACCCACCACCAGGGTGTTCTCCATGCTCTCGTACCTGTAACAGAAGTCACATGTGGGTCACCTTGAGGTCAAGATGAGGTCACCTTATAATCAAGGTGATGCAATCATATGCATGTAGTGATGTTCATGTTATTTTAAGGTCACCCTACAGATATAGTCAGGTCCCTGTCAGGTCATCATGAGATCAGAATAAAGTAAAAATGGGGTTAAAGCCAGTCAAGGTCATTTGGTGACCATGCATATACATGTATTTGATAGATTATATCCACAGTTATGTTCAATATAATTAACTTCCTTGATTCTTTAAAATAACTGACTGTCATAGTTCTGACAATGTTTGCCAGTTTGATAAGTATACTAAGTAACAACTAACATGTCTTATTTCATAACAATAATACAATTGGGATATTTTTTATTAATGGGTTTTTACTTACTTACTACATAAAATCTAAAACAACAGTGATTTTCAGAATGACTGTGTGTTAATCACATGATACAGAGAGTTCCAATGGATGCCACACAGACAAGGTTAACAAAGTTATTAGATAAAATACAAGACTGTCTGCTGAAGTTGACTTCATCTCTGTCCTGCTCAGGGAAGTAAATAATTCACAATTCAAACTACACTTTCACTAAACACAGATATGTATCTATGAAACAAAGTTAAAATATACTTACTTCAGTTTGATTTGTATTTGTGCACTCTCCAAACCAATTTCTAATACTTCATCTAGCATGTCCCTACAAAAATATCAAAGTTCTGACAAAGGTATATCTTTATACTACTATTAAAGTACAAAATTTACACAATAAAAACAAATTCCATTGTTTTTACCAAGAACAATCAGTACTTGGCTGCTCTAGGATTGAACCCGGTCTGAAATGTAATGCATTTCTTTTACCATAATCCTTCCTTATACGACTAATTGCAGAAGATATGGTAAACTGCAAATTCTTCATTTCCTAATCTTGAATATAATTGCTACTCGGTTTTTTTTTTTTTTTTTTTTTATGAATTAGAAATGTTTTTGTTCTTTGATTTTTGTTCTAGGTGCTTATGAAGATCTTTCCTCATACATGCTTTAAAGTGTACAAGATCTACCCAAACTTTGTTCTTTGTTTATGATATAGAAAATTTATGGTCAGATTTACATTATAAGTTTGTAAGTTTATAAGAACTATTACACTAAGTTATCTCATCAATTGCATGAAAAGTAACTTCCTAGACAGATATGCATTAGACAATGGTTTATCTAAGGATCCTATTAAAGAGACAAAATTATAACTTTTGCCATATAAATGTTTGTCCCTTACCTTTTGACGACTGCCTCAAACACACCGCTGTCCCCGGCAACCGATTCATCACTAACAGCCGCCGACACACTACGAGTATTTCCTCCAGATAAATTATTACACACACCCGAACTACTTTCACTAATCGGGCTAAGAGGGGGGTTGGACCCCAAGTCCACATTGTCTGTGTAATGAGTTCGTTTGGCAACATGACTGTTTGACAAGGAGTCCGTAAATCCTTCCAACATGTGCGTCTGAAAGGGAACTCCATTGCTCACTCCTGTTTGTGAAGTATGACTTCCGTTGGATGAGTCTGTATGCACTAATTTTGATTGATTGCTACTGATTTGAGGTACATAAGGGGGCAGGTTAGACAAGCTGCCACCATTCACATTGCTTGTAAATGGTGGGGGCGGGGCTATCAATCGTCTCTGCTGGGAGGGAGCAGGAGGGGGGAGGGGTTTTGACACAACCGGAGCATTGATGTTCATGTGCTGTTTGTATGCAGGGGGCGGTCCTACATCGTACGGTGAAATGGGCGGGGATGATAATGATGACATGGAAGAATGTGGTGACGCGGACACAAGAGATGTTGACACTAGCACATTTGATACTGGCAACACTGCCGCACTGACACTAGAGTTATTAATATCCTGATTACTACTGGCCAGAACACTTTGTAAATATCCACCCGTGGCGGCCATCATCACATCGGGCGCCACGTTTACTGGGTTCTCCTGTATGGGAGAGATACTGTGTCCTTGTAAAAGTTTTTCCACCCTGCGATGCAGCTCCTGAAGGTTGGTCTCGCTGGAGGCGTGGTGGCTGTAGTAGTCCATCATACCAAGGGATGACATGGAGCCCGGGCTGCTCTCTGACAGGGAGCCCAGGGATCCCAGGCTGCCCAGACTTGAACCAGACGACATTGACAGCGTGCTCATGGACATGCTGAAATAAACCAAGGGACTGATCACCAATGTCATACACTGAGTACGATTTTAAAATAATGAACGTCTGACTGCAGAAATGCCTCTTTATGTATATATGTAACCACTATGCCAATATAAAACCTCAGTGATATCAGACCTTTTCACATGCACTTCAACTGGAACAGATTCCTTTATAATTTTTTTTTAAATATCCCAAAAGAGAGTTGCTTACAAAAAGTACAGCATAAACAGTGTATAGATAGGATTATTAACTATTTACAAGGAATATATCAAGGAAGAAGGATGGAAACAAATCAGTGTTCAGCTAGTCTTACTTAAGATTCCATGTACTTCTTCATTAATTTTGCCATTTATGCAGTTTATGCTAAAAAATATACTTACATAGCAGTCTCAGTAAATTTTTTCAATATCTCCCAAGACATGCCATACATACATATCATATACATTAAAGATCAATACCCAAGTGAAACATCTCAATAAGAAAGCAATACTCACCTCTTCAACTGAGACTCCAACATAGTTGTTTGTTTTGTTGTCTCTGCAAGATCCTTCAAAATCTCGGTCTTCCGTTCTTGACGTTTTAATCTATCAAAAATTTAAGAAAATGATTACTCACAAAACTGACAAATGACATATCTAAAGTAACATTCTAATCAATGATGAATGAACCAAGATCATACTAATTTTGGGGTCCTGGGGCCGTATTTATAAAGCTCCTAAGCAAAAAAAAAAATCCCTTACGTTCTTAGATTTTCTTTAAAATCACAAAGATTTCTCTTAGTTTGTAAGGATTTCCTTAAGTCTTATTTATAAAACACCTTGGGAGATTTATTCCAGGTAAGGAAAACTAAGGAGCTTTCTGAAAACGGTCCCTGAACTCCAGACTCATTTTTCTGAGCTCTTCTTATATGACTATATAGGGGAACTCTGAACTTTATGGCAAATTTTTGTCAAGAACTCAAGTTTTTATAATCTAAATATGAATCCAGATAAATAACTATTTCTTAGAAACTTGTCAAATTATTTTATGTATGTTACACTTAATGAAGTTAAAACTCCAAAATACCTTATCCTACAGCTTAATTAACAATAACTGTGATCATATACAAACTGTTCTAACCTTTCAGCTATTTGTTTATTTGAAATTTCTTTGGCATGATTAAGGTCTATGCCCAGCTGTCGAATTCTGTCACTGATGTTGGTTAGCTCTGCCTCTGAACGACCTTTAGGGTCGATACTTCGTAACTCACGTAGAAGCTGTTCCTTCTCTTGTACAAGAAGTAACCTGATAAGAGATACACAACATAATCATTATGTGATGACACTTGGTTGACATAACTTGCATATTCTATGAAGTCATTGAGATGACTGACAGAACATTTCCATGACAGCATAGTGAGGTGAACAAACAAATTATTACTTATTTAAAAATTAAACTACAAATTATTACTTATTTAAAAATTAAACTTAAGTATTGTTCAAGTACATTTTTTGCCTATTCTTTTTCATTTGTTAACTTTTGAAGCAGGACTGTTACATATTAGCAGACTTTATTTTAAAATCTTTTCCCTTTATAGTTTTGGTAGCTTACAGCTTACAAAGAAAGGTTTTATATATCTTCAGAAAAGGAAATAAACTAGGTTTGTTATATCACTTAAGAAGTGAACTATATTACACTGGGGAAGAAACAGAGTGAAACAAATGTTTTGTCACTGATCAATCAAGGAACATTAACAAAAAACAAACAAAAAAAGACAATACATGTCTATAAAATATTGTTCTTGAAAGCCTGTGAAAAAAGCCTCTTCAGGAATAATAAAATCTGTACATGATTATCAGCAGATCACTTTCTTGGCTTCATTGAAATGGCTGTTACCCACCTGTCCTTGTCCGACTCGTTCTGTCCCGGGACGTTGTCATCTTCCATGTCCGCCAGCATGTGTTTAAGCTGTGACAGGCGCCGTTTTGACTCATCATACTGGAGTCGCAATCGTGTGATTTCCGCCAGGTATCGACTGCTTGTTAAGCCATACTGTAATATACACAAAGGACTGTGGTGAGCGGTTGTCTAAAATTACACGAACCTCAGTCAAATAAAATTTAAGAGCTTAGATATATAACAAATATTATCTGGATTATTACATCCATCTTTTGAAACCCTGGAATTCAGAGTTTTAGATTACTAACTAAATGCTTCCTGAATGCATAGTAAGAGCCCTACCCAGAAACTGCTGATAACGTCTTATTAATACAACATATAAAACTTGCAAAAATTGCATAACTATAGATTGTTTGTTTGTTGGGTTTAACATCAAACTGACAGTATTTCAGTCATTTGGAGACTATGCATCACTTTGGACAATGTTTTCTTTTATGTTTTAAGCAACAGTACAAAATATATAGGTATATATAACAAGGTTTAAAATTGTTTATTAGAAAAACACTATGCAACAAAATACTTGACTAAATACAGTGAATGTTATTTCAGGGGCCTAAACTGGGATATCATTTTATACTGACACCAAATAAAAAGTAACATCATTTTTGTTCGAGGTCCATGGGATAAAAAAGGATCTACAATGTAGTTTAATTTGAAACATATCAAACTGAAGATTGCTCCTGTTTAGACAATTAAGTTAGTAACACACCAAACAAGAACTCACCTCTCCCCTCAGATCTGTCTGTGAGGCAGTCGTTGACTTGTCATGCACCAGGGATAGGGTCGACACATCCGGGGATGAGCCTCCAATCTTTGTACGCAGGAAATCTTCATTCAGGCGAGCCAGTGACTACAAGGGACATAATTATACAAAAAACTGTTTTGTAATATTTAGTTTTTACAGGTAAATTTTAGTTTTTACAGTCTTTTATACTTGATTCTTATTCTTAAGCTTGAGTATAAGATCAATTAAACAAATTCTTCTGAAGAATCCTGGTTCTGAAAACTTTTAAACTTTGCATATAGTAAGGTAAGCAAATTTGAAATCACAATTTTAAACCTTTTTGATAAATCAATGATTGGTTTAAACAATGGTGTAATATTTAATATAGTTACAGCTATTATAGCTTTTCTTATATTCTCTATATTATGATCTTTACCAGATGTAGAAAGAAACTATGAACTATTTTCTTTTTTGGGGTAAGAAAACAAAATATTTCTAAAAAAACAAAGAGGGCCACGATGGCCCTGAAACGCTCACCTGAGTAACATTGCTACAACTGATTACAAGGTTTTTAAACAGACAAGAATTCTGATATAACTCAATCTTAAACATTTTAGCCCTGACAATACTACACACCAAATATATAAGCACTGGGTCGTATGGTTTCAGAGGAGAAGACTTAGTGCGGGGTCATTTATCTCCAAAGGGCCACCATTTTGAAAATCTTGATAATGAACCATTAGATGATACTACATACAAAAAATCAAAAAAAACCGGTGCGGGGGCATTTATCACCGTAGGGCTATGATTTGTACAATCTTGGTAATGGCCCATAAGATGATGCAACATACCAAATATCTAAGCTCTAGGCCTTGCAGTTTTACAGAAAAAGATTTTCAAAGTTTGCATTTTTAAAATCTATTTTTAGCTCCTTTACTTTTTTAACCAATCTGAATAATTTGTACAACTTTGAAAGAGGGCATCATAAGGATGATTCCTGTGAAGTTTGGTCAAAATCCCTTCAGCGGTTAATGAGGAGATGTTGTTTAAAGCAAATTGTTGACGACGCACGCACGGACGACGGATAAAAGGCGATCACAAAAGCTCACCATGAGCACGTTGTGCTCAGGTGAGCTAAAAACAACAATATTTAAACATCTGTAAACAGAAAATGATTAACATTTTCATTGGAATTTGTAAATAGAGATAAGTTCTGAGTAGTCTCTAAACTCTGAGAGGCCAACTGACCTGTAACAGCTCTCTACGTTCTCGCTCCCCGGAGTTGAGACTTTTCTGGATGTTCCTCATCTCATCCATTATCTCCCGAGCCTCGTCTACATTGTAGTTTGACGTCTGACCAGAAAACTTCATGTCCACCCTGTACAAACAATGATTAGGCTACAGTTTTACTGTCGGACCCATCTATTATATAAACATAGTAACATGTGAGAGTACAATAAAAGACTTATACATTAGAATAAAACAAGATCAGCCAGTAAGCCACCCCCAGAATTATTACGTTTTAACCCTTTACCTCATAAAAACATGTTTTGGTGCCTTGGTTAACTCTGCAGATCCCTACCAGATAGGTCCTTCCAGGAGATGTCAGACCAGGGTCTCTTCTATTTATTCATGATATCGTAGCCCAAATTTTACCTTGTCATATATGAAACTGCTTTCACTATAACTGGCTTTTAAATGACAAATCATGGAGTAAAATGAAATAACAGAGTAATTCTGTATTTCTTGTTTTTCTATGGAGAAAGCCTTCCTGTAATACCTATCTCTATTCAGTTCTCTTAACTTGAACTTGACCAGTACTTAGTGTGTAAGAAACTAAATATATAATCTTGATCCAAGATTCAAACTCACAACCTTTAAGTCTTAAACCACATGATTAACCCTTTACTTGAGTAATGTCTTAAGTTAGTCAATGAACATTATCACTGCAATATGGCACCAATGCAACTGAAATCCATTACAAAAGATACTTACATGGCCAGGGTATCAAGGCCTTTCTGTTTACAGTTCATCTCTGCCCGAATCTGCTCCAGCTCATGTTTAAGGCGAGCCACTCGCTTCTTGGCATCATACACATCAGCCTTCAGAAGGTCAGGGTCATACTTGGTGCTGCCCACACTCGAGTTAGAGTTCACTGCAGGGTCAGAGGTCAAAAATTAAATCTGGGATAAACTTCATAATAACAACATAATGCAAATTTACATCATCTCAACATAATTCCCTGTTTAATGTGTTTTAAACTTGAAACTGTTGACAAAATACTTGTATACAAAATCATCAATGTTCGTAATTATGACATTTGAGGTTACATGTAAGCTCACTCACAGCTAGTGCGTGAAGATTTCCAGCCAGTCATGGTGTCGTGGAGGTGCTGGTACTCATCTTGAGCCAACTGGAGTCGCTGCTCCTTCACTGAGTAGATCTCCTTCTTTGCCTGCAAAACAACAACAGACATACAGTGAACCCATACAGTGTCTTAACTGACTTAAACCATTAACAGCATATGCATTATCAACCCCTAACCCTGCTACCAAGAAAATGTTGTTGTTGTTGTTGTATTGGGGTTACCGTCGCTGCGATAGTATTTCAATCATATAGCGACATCCAGCTAATTACAGGTGGAGGAAGACCCCCAAGTACACAAAGGTACCCGGGTAGAACCACCGACCTACCGCAAGCCAGCTGGAAGGCTTCCTCACATGAAAAATCAGAAGTCCCTACCAGGATTCGAACCCACAGCAGTGAGGGGCTGAGAGATTTGTAGTCCACGAGTGTAACGGCTCGGCCATGGCGGCCCCACTAAGATATGACATAGGCAGTTAGTTCAAAACCAAATAAATATGAGAGTAACTTGCAGACTAATACACAGTAGGTGCAAAACTGTTATGTTACTTCACAGTGCCTTGGGAGATTAAGGAGAGAATACTATGAAACCTAGAATGAAAAACAACATTCAGTTTGAATGGGCTTTTCTATGTAATACCTTGGTACTTACACTCAAAAGTGTTTTAAAGGCTGCTGAGCTCAGTACTATCGTAACTGATGTTTTAAGTACTCTTACTGCCAAATATAGCAAAATAACCAAAAGGTTCTTGTTACAATAACTGCATCATATTTCATCTTTAACCCTTTCCCTCATATACTCATTTTGACGCACTCAATAGGTATCACATAAGCCTGATCTGCAGAAAACCACAGTTAAACTTTACCAAATTTAATTACAAAATCCTCATTTCCAGACCACAGAGGAGCAGCGAACAGCATAAAACCTGATCAGCCTGCGAGTTACTCGCAGGCTGATCTGGTTTTATGTTGTTCGCATAGGTCTTTTCATGGTTTCCTCTATGAGGGAAAGGGTTAACAAGTATAGTCGAATTATTGGCAATCAGCAAACAGCCTTTGGCCATTTACAAAAACATATGATGTCTATCATCATGTCAGAAACATAACTTAGCAGACCACTTCCATGAATATAAAATAAATAATTTTGTTTGTTTGTTTGTTGGGTTTAATGTCCTACGGACAGTATTTCAGTCATTTGGAGATGATGTCTACTTGAGACAGATATAGTGCTGCCACAATGCAGTATCACTCCATGGACATATGGCATGATACCAAACCCAGTCACATTATCCTAACACCATGCCAACCAGTCCTGGAACTACCCTTATAAAATGAGCGCCAAGCAAGGGAGCTATACCAGTACCATTTTATACAGCTTTGGTATTTTGTGGTCTGCGATGGAACCCATGACCTCCCTCCCGCTCCTGAGGCGGATGCTCTAACCACTCGGCCACCGGAGACAGTTATTTATTTTGTGAATTTGAACAATTCAATTGGTTAAAAAGAGTAAATGCTATAAAAGGATACACTTATATAACCTAAAACAGACCAGACCTCTTGCAAGCAGATCAGGTTTTGTAGCTCATCAATTTTTTTTGTGATCCTGCCCTTAGAGTGAAATCAGATCAAACTTAGAAAGTCAGTTTTGCTGATTTGGATTCCACATTCTTCTGTATCTGAACTTATGAGCAACCAAGGCTATTAACAAATGCAGACAGAAGTCACAGAACCAAACCAGATCAGCTAGCTAGTAGCTTCAGACTGATTAGCTGTTATACTCTTGTTTGCTACTTCCCAATCAGAGATAAGCACAAACCCAGTAAACTTTGTGGTTTTGCTGAATTTTATTATAAAGTCAATCTTTGATACATGAACATAATATACAATGATTTTGGTCTTGCTCATTCAAAATCTTGATTTTACTGACTACATGAAGTCGCAGAAGATCAGGAGGAAACAGGAGGAAATATTGTAAAACTTGAGGTCAGATAATTACTTTCAGGCTGATCAGGTTATATGCCACTGGGTATATTGGCATGTGTGAGCTGTAACAGAGAGGAGATTGAAGTGGTTTGTGTCTTAACCCTTTCCCTCATAGAGGAAATCATGAAAAGACCTATGCGAACAACATAAAACTGCGAGTTACTCCCAGGCTGATCAGGTTTTATGCTGTTCGCTGCTCCTCAGTGGTCTGGAAATGAGGACTTTATAATTAAATTTGGTAAGGTTTAACTGTGGTTTTCTGCAGATCAGGCTTTATGTGGTACCTATTGAGTGCGTCAAAATGAGTCTATATGAGGGAAAGGGTTAAGTCTCCTTGCCAAGATCTGCACACAGCAGACAGAAGCCTAGCCCCACCGTGCTATGCCAGGAATGACAACAGAGGATCCAAACCATTCCCACCTGCCAATACTAGGGATGATTCAGACACAATGGCTACAGGAGGTACTGAGAGAGAAGAGAGACAGCGGATCTTCTCACACTCGCCCCACCACTCACACACACAGGAAGTGTTTAAAAGTCAGAATAAATACCTGTAAACAATAAATACCTGCAAAATCACATTAAACCATTTAAAAGTGCAATGCAGTTTAAGCTACAAGCAAGACTAACCTCATACTAAGGTATTGGTAAATACAAACATTCATACTTCTCTATTTAGACTGGCCACAAACTCAGGTATGCCAAATCCACTATAAATACTGTGTATACCGGTACATATGAAATGAATGTTATTTATAGGGTAGATAAATCGCTGCTGTGCACAACTAGTGTGTTTGGAATTAATTAGTGTTGTAGGTTATATACCTCAGGAAAAGACATTTTTCCCCCACAAAAAGTGCCTATTCAAGTAAATCAACTAATGGAGCAAATAAACATTATTGCAATTCCTTAACATTTTCTTATCTAAACCTACATCAAAATTGGTATTAATCCTGCCTAGATTAACCTAGATACAGGCAAAGACTGGAGGCACAATGAGTAACAATAAAAATATTATGTTTCATTTGTATTTCTGAATATTTCTCCATTGAGCGACTAATATACACACATACAAATTCCATTGCATAAACAGGCTTTTTTCTAGATGAAGGGGAAAGGGCAATTTGGGAAAATATAAAAAGACAAAGAGACAGTCTTAAAGATTAAATCTTCAGAGACAACCTTAGAGGGGAAGATGCCTATGACCAGTGACTGACAACCTTGATCAGTGTAATGCAGAAATTATCCAAGCAACCAGTTGAGTATCAGCCCTGATCTGCCTGAACATAGGTTTCAAGCTGATCAGGTTTTATTTTGTTCTGTGTTCCTGAGTGTCTAATGAGATCTGGAGATACCAAAATTAACGGTGAACATTTCCTTTCAATCTGATCCAGTTTTTCTATAATATTTCATGGTGCAACATGTCCTCAACGGTATGAGGGTTTATTGGTGTATACTATAAGAAAACATATAGAACCTGACTTGAAGACTTAAAATGATGGTATCTTTATTACAGGTCTTTGTTGTCCTTCTTCAATTCTGTTACAGTGTTTTACAATAAATCTACACCAATCAGACATAAACCAGCCACATGTCACTGTACGTGTATCACACCAAACCCACATGACATGCTACCACACTGAGAAACATCATCTCATCACTGGGTCTGACAGTGCCTGATATACTGGTACCCTCTTTATGCTAAGCCATACAGGAGTTATCAGAATATTTATCTATGTCTTTGACACAGCCATGAGTCAAATCAAGAACACAAAACTAGATACTTAAAATACTTTATCGCTTGATTTAATGATTATTTTTGCTGTTATCTGGTAATTAAAACCAGGTTCTTGAATGAAATATTTTACCAGGACACCATCTAAAAAGCAACCACAATCCAAAACCATTTTTTTTTATACCACTATCTAACACATATACATGTACTGTTTTGAGTTTATAAGGCCTTCTTTAGGTAAGTGATTATTTTATATCATCTGATATTTTTTTTTAAAAACAGATGCCTTCAAATGAAAACAAAACCTTGGCATGAATGACAATTAGGAATGAAACTGCACATTTAAAAAAAAATATTCAAAGGTAACAAAGCTACCAGTTAAGAAACAGGAAACACAATTTTTACAAAAATTCAATGATGATGTTTCAGTTTCTCATCAAATACAAGGATCCCCCATCTGCTTCAGACAGGTTTTGTTTTGCATTAACTTTGGGATGGGTCCCACTGCCTTAGATGCTTACATCATTCTTCTCTCCCCACATTCCAGGGAGGAAATAATGCATACAGTGCTGTTGTATACAGGAGGCTTGTGGAGAGATGTCTTTCATAGATTATCAAATATTGAAATATTAATTTCAAATAAATTTGGCAGTTTGGATTTGGAAACTACATGTACATGTATACATATGCACTATTTGAAATAATGGAGACCTTGTTTTAGTCTTGAGTACTCATAGTTATGAAATATTACATTCATAGTTCTAAATTCATTAATTTATAATCTCATTATTTTGAAGAATGCATTCTCATTTCCTATTTCATCAATAATTAACCATTTCATATACTTTTTCTTTTTATTATTTGAAGACCATATCTCCTTCCAATGCCAAAAGCTGTCAAAGACTAGAACCTAGTACATAGATCAGACTGGCCACTTTCTAATTAATACACTGAGAACTCCTATCTTTCAAACACATCAATCACTGAAGGAAATTAATACCACACACTACATGTTCGTTGTTCTATTTCAAACCACAAACTGCTATCACTTCTAGAGTTCTATTTATATTAACAGCAATCCCAGCAATTCTAAATTGTATGTATAATCATACTTAATAATACTCTACTTCTAGTCCTTTGTAAGGCATTCCTATGATATTGATATTGTAATTATTTAGTGTTTTGTTGTATATGCACATGCCATGTATGCATTTATATGTATTTTGTGTAAATGACCATAAGCTGTTCATGTTAAGTCTAAATAAAGTGTATGTTCCGTTCTGCAATCTTAAGTTACCTATTTAGTATTAAGTGTTATGTCTTCAAAGTTTCCCAGGAGTACCATATAAAGATGCACACATTGTACAGCAGTCATCAGGGATGGGACAGAGCACATTGTGACATAATGGATTCCAGTATAGCCCCACAGAATGTGAAATGGGGAGGGTGGGGGTAATAATTTAAGTCTAAAGTTCTGGCCAAACAATGGTGTGACATTACCTCGAGGTCATCCCGGGCAGTGACCAGATAATCTTTTAACATCTGCTCCTGCTCCGTCCGCCATTGTTGACGCGGGTCCTCCAACTGGTTGATCTCTGCAGACAGAAAAACAGACATAAGCAAAGTCTAGGGGACCAAAGAAGGAGAGATCTATATGCTTGGTAACTGTATCTTTAACCCTTTCCCTCATAGAGGAAACCATGAAAAGACCTATGCGAACAGCATAAAACCAGATCAGCCTGCGAGTAACTCGCAGGATGATCAGGTTTTATGCTATTCGCTACTCCGCAGTGGTCTGGAAATGAGGATTTTGTAATTAATTTGGTAAGGTTTAACTGTGGTTTTCTGCAGATCAGGCTTTATGTGGTACCTATTGAGTGCGTCAAAATGAGTCTATATGAGGGAAAGGGTTAAGATAATGCACTCATCTTTGTGTGGATGCTGTGGACAAATACAGCACTCAAGATACCACTAACAAGAGTCTAATGAAACAGCATTTCTGACAAACCTGGTAAGAAAAGACTCTGCCATATTTTTATTTTGAAACATAAAACAACATCGGAAACCATGCAAAACTTCTGGCGTGAGAGTCAATTTTTTTAGTTTTGTCTAAAAACCCTCAATCTTGCAAAAGAAGAGCTTTATATCCTTTAACCCTTTCCCTAATAGAGGAAACCATGAAAAGACCTATGCGAACAACATAAAACCAGATCAGCCTGCGAGTAAGTTTTATGCTGTTTGCTGCTCCTCTGTAGTCTGGAAATGAGGATTTTGTAATTAAATTTGGTAAGGTTTAACTGTGGTTTTCTGCAGATCAGGCTTTATGTGGTACCTATTGAGTGCGTCAAAATGAGTCTATATGAGGGAAAGGGTTAAACCATACATACCAGTAATGAAATTCAGGATCTGACCATGTAAGAAAATTCGGCAATTAAGCTTTTAATTTTTACAATCAAATCAATTTATAAACGTCAACAATGAACACTTACGGTTGATGTGGTCTACATAGTAGACACCAATATGTTGGTCATACACCTCCTCCCATCCATAAGGCAGCTCATCGTTCACACAGTCCGAGAAGGTCTGGGCTTGGTAAATCTGAAACACATAAACCAGGTTTTAATAATCGATTGCAAATAGAAAATATCTTTTAAGAATTGCATATTTTTGACAATATTTGAAATTTTTATTGTCCAAAATCTCTCATGAACCCCAGCGAATCCTTTATCAAGAAGAAAAACCTATCAAAGTTGTTATAATCATAGCTGAAAACCCTGCAAATGATCCTCCTTTGTTCCTATAAGACTGCAAGGGCATTTGATGCTGAATAATTTCGTATGACTGGAAGATTTTATTGCAAAAAAATCTGGAAAGAAATGTTATAGTTAGGAAATACAGCAGGATTTAAAACAGATTTCAGTTGAGAATGGATCAGAATACCTAACCATACCGTATGCTCCACGGATTCCCAATTACTGAATAAGCTGATTATTCAGCCAGACTGATATTTAACTTTTGCAAGTATGTGTAAAATGTTTGCTCAGTCTTGTCATACTTTGAAATATCGTTTTAAATATGTATTATACAATGTTTGTTTATATTTTACAAATTAAGTGTCTTATCACTGGAGTTTGAATATTTGAACAAATAAAATTCAATTTTATGCACATATATCTAGGAGAAGCAGGATCCATTCTCTTTCCTTTTATTAACAGATCAGTCAACTCTATAGGGCTGTTACCATCCTTTATAACAAATGTTGATTTTCCCACATTTAAATCCCCTATATTTGCCATCAAACCAAACACACTTAAAAAATGAATCAATACTTGCACTGCATATCTTTTCATGATACAATGTACAATTTTGTTTACTAACTTGTTAAGTGTGTTTGCATTTTCATTGTTGCAGCACACAGACGTTCTACACTGAATTAAATAAATTTAAAGTATGTAAATCTCGCTTGACCTTTATTACATCATCTTGAGCTATAAAGTGTCAACAAAGATCCACAAAACAGAATGATGTTCTGTTAATGTTCTGTTACAATCTTCCTTCAAAATGCAGTGATTTTATTTTAGATTTATTTTTATCTGTGGCTTTCTTATTGGGAAAATTAGCGTTATTAATCAAATTTTGGGAAATTATAAGAAATTGAAAATGTTTTAAATCAGCAATAAAATTATCGATTTATAGGTGGTACATTGTATATGTCTAAGGAAATTTCAAATTAACATTTGAACAAGAATAACACACATTTCAACAAAATTCCATGATCTTTTGAGAAAAAGAAATATTGGGGGAAAAAGGTCAGTTTTTTGCTAAGCCAAACAACTTGTTAAATAAAGAAAATTCACAAAAAAAAAAAAATCAGTTAAATGAATTTAATTCATTAGTGTTATATTTACTGTGTTTCTTTTAAATCCAAAATAAGTCAATGAGGTCAAACATACTAACCTTTAACTACAGGAGAGCTATAAGGGAGAACCGGAAATAATAAATGCCTGAACCATCAGTAACTGAGTATGTCTCCCAGGCTGATCTAGGTTCACTCTGTTTGTTATTTAATATTTTTTTACCAATACCTTTAAGAAACTTTTTTCAGTCTGAAAATTGTTGTAGTCTGATCATCCCATGTGACTATTTTATTATAGCTAATTGTTTAAATTCAACAGAAGAGTAAAAATTCCTAAAATGATCACTCATCCTTCCTTAACAGTCCACTTCCAAAAGTTTACAAAAAATACAAAGGAATACACACATATATATATATATAAGAGAGAGAGAGAGAGAGAGAGAGAGAGAGAGAGACACACTGATTTTTCACTCAACTTGGCATCTGTATGGCAAGCAGACAAACGGAAATTTCTTTCCTGTTATGGGTATTTGGATCAGTCTCACTGAGAGAAGAGTTTAACTTTACAAATTTACAACAGTTTAATATTATTTGTACATTCATCATATCAAGGTTGCAGTGCAAATTATGCACAATATACATACATAAAAAAACTAGAAATGTGTCCAGAGGACACAGATGTCCCCACCTATCGCATTTTCCAAAACAAAGGCCAACACCCAGGAGCACAAGTCATGTCCTGAGTAATATATCCAAGAAGTTTAAAGTCTGTAGCACAAATACCTTCAGAGTTACCTGTGTCACAGTTTTGGGATGGATGGACGGACAAAGGCAAATCTATATGCCTCACCTTTTGGTAGGGGCATAAAAATACCCAGGTGCACAAGTTCATGTCTTGATTGATATATCCATGAAGTTTCAAGTCTGTAGTACAAATACTTTCAGAGTTACGTGCGTCACGAGCATAAAGTTACATATTTTTCAAAAACAAAAGACCATAACTCTGTCAACTTTAACAAAGGTTCAACAAAAAATACCCAGGTGCGCAAGTTCATATCCTGATTAATATATCCATGAAGTTTCAAGTCTGTAGTACAAATACTTTCAGATTTCCGTGCGTCACAAGCATGAAATTCCATATTTTTAAAAAACAATGGCCCATAACTCTGTCAACTTCAACGGTGGTTCAATGAAAATACCCAGGTGCACAAGTTCATGTCCTGAATAAAATATCCGTGAAATATCAAGTCTGTAGTACAAATACTTTCGGAGTTAAGCATTTCACAGTTTCGAGACGGATGGACAGACAAAGGCAAATCTGTATGCCCCCCACTCCCCCAATTTTTGGTGGGGGCATAAAAACCCTTAGAAATTTTAAAATACGGGACATCTCAGAATTCACCAATGTGCATCTATATTCCACTCTAATGCCCTGGACCCTGTGGATGGGAAATCCCTGCCCCCACTGTGTGTATCTTTTTTCCAAGCCAAATATCATTAAATGTCTTTTTCTTCATTTAAAATCTACAAAATCAAGGACTGATATTTCAGAGTATGATGAACTGATCACTGTTTTTTTATTATTTCATATACAAGTAAGGTTGTTTATTTTACATAAAACTTTTGCATTTTGCAATTCGAAGAATTTTACTGTTTTAACCCTTTCCCTCATAGAGGAAACCATGAAAAGACCTATGCGAACAGCATAAAACCAGATCAGCCTGCGAGTGACTCGCAGGCTGATCAGGTTTTATGCTGTTCGCTGCTCCTCAGTGGTCTGGAAATGAGGATTTTGTAATTAAATTTGGTAAGGTTCAGCTGTGGTTTTCTGCAGATCAGGCTTTATGTGGTACCTATTGAGTGCGTCAAAATGAGTATATGAGGGAAAGGGTTAACATACAAAGAAACACCAAGCGTCAGTCTAAGCACTGATCTATATACATCACAGTGCAGGTATATCTCTACATTCTCCATTGTAGCTGAATGCCAAAATTGCAAGAATTTTCAAACCACAGACACCAACACATTACTATGTTGCTACCCAGTACATACATGTATCAATTCATCATAAAGATCATATACCGGTAGTTCAATGTATTAGGCAACATCTACCTATAGGTTTTGATCTCAAACACAGCATTAATGGATATGCACTTTGCTGTTGTTTTGCAGTTTATATGCTGCAACAGTATTTCAGTCATTGTGGGACTCAAACCTACACAGGAGAGGCCATGGCTTTGCGTTACTAATTAAGTCAACAAATATAACCACTTGGGTATGGCAGCCCCCTAAAGTAAACCTGTAACACTGAAGTGAAAGAAATTTAGTCAAAAGAGGCTAAAGTTTCAGATATCTGTATGAAGCTTGTTACATCTCAAGCCTTTTCACAGGTTGATCTAGTTTCATTACTATAGGCTGTCACATAACTTTCCTTATATCAATGTACACACAACAGAAGCATGCAATATCTGATACAGCTTAAATTAATTAAATTCACAGATCTTTTTTTTTTTATTTTAATCAGTTGCATGTCTTTGGGGACTCTGTGAAAATGGCACTTCAATTAATTATATTTTACAGTGTCTCAAGCTACCTGTAAAGTACCAGGTACATAAAAAAACATTATTGAGGAATTCAATACCACAGTGTTTGGCTACAGACCTTGGTCTATTTATGATCATTAATACAATGAATGAGTCACACAATGTGACATACTTGAAATACATTCTATTATAAATGAACATTAACTGGCTATTGAAATAGTTACTTAAAGACAAAAGAAAATCAAAACCAAAAGTAAAGGCACATTTGTATGTAAATAATGCTGTAGAAAAGAATATATGATAGGCAATTTAACTATTCACTATGTTTAAACAAAAGTATATCATTTGATGATACAGAATTTGAGAAATGTCAAATGCTATTGTAAATATTTTTGATTGACTTCCTTTTTTCTGAAGTTCATTTTTCTTGCTCATTCAAAAACTTACATGTGCACCATCATCAGGATGGTTGAACAGCAATCAAAATTAACACAGTTCACTTCCCGTAGGCCAGTTACCAATAAAAAGCTTGCTGAACTCATTATTTGATTATTTCAGTCACACATTCTGTGAAAATTGATGATAACGATTTTTGTTATTTTTTTGTTTGTTTAATGTTAACCTTACAAAACTATTTAAGTACTCAAGATTTTAACTGAGTTTTTGTTACATATCAATTTAGATATAATTTTAGTATATGAGTAAGTGATGATATGTAACTGAGCAGTTCCTTTCCAAAATGTTGTTGTTGTTGTATTGGGGTTTACCGTCACTGTGATAGTATTTCAATCATATAGCGACGTCCAGCTAATTACAGACGGAGGAAGACCCCGAGTACACAGAGGTACCCGGGTAGAACCACCGACCTACCGCAAGCCAGCTGGAAGGCTTCCTCACATGAAAAATCCGAAGTCCCTACCGGGATTCGAACCAACAGCGGTGAGGGACTGAGAGATTTGTAGTCCACCACTGTAACCGCTCGGCCACGGCGGCCCCCCTTTCCAAAATGCACATGTCATAAAACACATTGATTATGTAACAGAATGTGTTCGCTATTAAACTTTGGATCTGATTCTGAAGGTTGGAGTTTGATCCCCACTTGGGACAAAGAAATTTCAATGAACAAATAAATGATGTGATAAATATTAGTAAGTTTACTGAATTTTAAATGGTATAATTAAGTTGTTTCAAACAACTGAATTTTCTGAAGTGCAGTCTGTGTAGATCTAAGCTACAATAATATTCAATGTATCAGCAAAAAATCCTGGAAGGAGCAGTCTGATCCAAGTCTGCTATTTGCCAATGCATCAAAATGCATTTATAAGGTAATACCATACATGATAATAACAAAACAACAAAAGGAAATATTTAGGCAATGTTTGAAGTTGTACAAAGAGAGAAAATAAGTTCAAGAACCACCAATAAGTATTGATACATATTGCAATACAGAGGCTGCTGTTGTATCACAATATATCAAAATATGATTTTGGAAGACAATTATAATTTATTATATATACTCAGCCCTAATTCTAGTTGACCTCTGCTTTATATATCTACTATCAAAAACAAGAGATATTTACCAATACTGCCACATTTGTGATTATATTATAATGATTTTTTTTTATTTCAAGACAGACATAAGAATTAAATTTAAATGGTGATACTTGACAATGTCAATAAATCAGATATCTACGCTAACAGTGGTTATTTGTAAACGGTGTAGAGGGAGGTGTTCCAACATTACAATGAATTAATGTAAAAATTTTCATGTCAGACCTCTGAGCACTGATGGTTTATACGACAACCAAAAAGTCCACTCTATACATCTAAAATAATCCACAGCGATTAACATATTTATACACAATATAACTATTTCCAGTCACTAAACAACTACCCTAATGTAATTCCCGTCTAGTTGGGCGGTTGGTACAAGCTGGATGTTTGTCTTGAAGACCTCCAGACTTGTACAAGTTGCAACAGATTTGAAATCAGGTTCCAGATGATAACAGTTCTTTGGGAAAAATGAGGAATGATGATAGATGTTGATTCTTGTTCTGATAGGGAATGACTCCTTCTTGAGCAAACTTTCATGTGAAACACTTTATATGATATGATACTGGTACTGTGCTGTCACTATACGATTCAAAACCTTCAACATAAGCGTGAGATCTGCCCATTGTCTGTATTGTTGTTTAGTTTTGAATCATTCAGATGCACTTGATGGATTGTTCAGAATATAGCATTAGTGTCACTTTCTCTGAATTTGGTCTAACTACTGATTTTAGATGAAACACACTGGCATACATTATTTATGCTGAAATAGCAAATAGATTGTTACCTTAATTAATGTCACAAGATTAGAACTGCATGGCATATCCCAAACTTAAAGGAACAATTAAAGTTTTGACATCTGTGGTTATGTTGACAAAATACTGTCAACAGAGTAATCTCCCCTGACATCTACAAACCGTATTTTCATTCACAAACATTTTTGACATTCTTTCGTCACACAAAGCAACTGTTTGAATTTCGCATGCTTTTGTTATTTATTGCATTAGCCCTTCTCATTAACAACACTTCATACTGGTCTAGGCATGTGAATATCATGGGGCAAACGAAATATGACGGCAACCTGTACGTCGTGTTGTTTAACATGACCGACTTCAGAAGTCAACAGTAACCACTCACCTGTCTCTTGGGTCAATCCAAGTCGTCTGTTGGGTGTGGTGGTTTATAAAAAATAGTTTTCCATCAAAATCCCGAGCCTCTTCCCATCCATCTGGTAGGGGAATTTCCCCATTTTTCCTCCTTGGCATATTTCATGAGAAGTTTTTGTTATGCGACTCCATTTTGATTTAATTAATATGCATGACGTCATGGGATTCGTAGTTTCAACCAATGAAACAACAGGATTCCCAATTTAAGATCCGATGGAATGCGGGCGAGTAGGTAGACTAGCCACAAGCAATTCACACCTATAGTGGTGATACCAACAGAAGCTGTTAAAATGAATTTATTACACATTATTGGTTCAATCAAACGGAATTCATAACAGGACTTGCATAAAATGTGAAATGCTCAATTACATCATATATTTAAGACGTTCCTATACTGTACTCAGTTAATGTGCCATCAACATGAAAAGTAGTTAAACACAAGTAATATCATGCAAACGGTTGATAAGTTGTCTGAAAGATATAAGCTGCATGCATATTTATATAAATAAATGGAAGTTCAGAGGAATAGTAAATAAATAATTATAGGTATAAGTATTTTACGTCTATATATGACCTTTACATTAATAGAACATCACCATTCATATCATTATATGTGGCGAGTGATGTATCCGGTTAATGGCTCAACTAAGCAGTATGAGATATTGAATGAAATAATTCCATGGTATATAAACTTACGATGATGCAACAGTTTGGCAATTTAGATCTTTTATTAAACTGTTGTGTGAATAAATAAATAAATAAATAAAAAGTATTATACTGCGCTGAGATTTTTCAGGCGAAATAAGGGTATAACTTCAGAATATGAAGTATTTGGTTATAAAGTTTTGAAAAAAAAAAATCCAGTAACAGAATTTGCAATAATTCCACGCGACTATTGACTATCAATTACCGAAATTCAATTAAAATGCATTTTTAGCTATGTACAACTTTTCAAACTTACTATTATCTGGACTCTATGTAACTGCCAGCGTTCGAGCATATAAATCTGCATAAAATCATGTTTATAGGATTAAAAGCAGATTGTTCACAGATGATCGATAGAAATAATTCGCGTTTTCTTCCCTCCCGTGAAGTCTTTGTTTTCTGACAAATAAATTCGGTAAGTGTAGGTCACATTGCACGGGAAAACTCTAAAATATTTTCGTAAACGCCTACTTGGTTAAACTGGTTAAATATAAAATACGATATCCCCAAAGCTGGTGCTTGTGGTACCAAATAACACGTTCAGCAACATGGCATCTTTCGCAGTTCCGAGTAGCAAATACCTACGAGTTTTTTCTTTCTTTCTCCAGCCTATGAGGTGAGCGCATACATGAAGAGCGAATATAATCAGTTACGGAAAAAGAAATTCTAAATATATAGGTTTTATAAGTCTAAATATAGGTTTAATACCGTATGAAACGCTATTGCCTGTAATGGAGAATCTCTTTTATTCACCATCACGGAATGTTGCATTGGGTGCCAGTGTCTGCAGATGGGTATTGATAGAGTAATACACATACATGATTAAAAATTAACTTCATAGTCAATGACAATCTTTGAACGAGTTGCTTTAAGATTTACCATATCATTATATATACTTTATATAAGTAACGTCCAATGACATAGCATACAGTCTGTTTACGCATACAAACAGGAGTGAAATGTGAATAAAATACATTTGTAAAGGAATTCTTTGATTTTTTTACAGGATCACGTGGTAAGGTTTATTGGCAACGAATTCGTTGTGTATTATATATATATTATACATTCCTAGACGCAATGCACTGTATGAGACGATTAGTGATTAGTATTTATATAATTGTAAGAACTTAATTAAAATCGTCATGAAAGAAATGAGTTTAGATCATTTGGTTTTTGTTGCGCTTGATTTTACCATTGCCTTCTGCGAAAGTATATCAGTCATTAACGATGTCCAGCTTATAACTGGTGAAGGCAATATTACTATTTTATATGTATGTATACAATTATTATATTAAATGTGCAAGCATTACAATACTGTGGAAATATGCCAGTTAATTTACGGGAAAATAAGGTAGTAAAATGACATACATTTACGAGAAGGTTGTACATATCTGTAGAACATGTACAGTACTGACCATGAAACTATTTTACGTCTGAAATCAAACAGTTTCACGGTCAGCCCTCGATGTATTCTTGTAATTTTCTGACTATACAGACAATTACGTTCAATTATACGAAATGAATTTAAAGACGATTTAGCAAAACCCTTTCGTTTTAACAGAGCAGTCTCAGATCAGACAGGAGCTTTTGACCAGGTCGCGGCTGTTTTCATATAATATTTAAGCTCAGATTCTACATGGTTTGCATGGAAAAGAAAACTCCTTTGCTTATTGTACAATTTAAAGTTCCAGTAAATTATATCCAATAAGTACAGGTTCATGATCGAAACGGTATGGCGATCATTTTCTGTTTTGGAAGTAGAAAGATGTCAGAATGGAGTGAATTATTTTTTTTTACAGACAACCACATCAGTAAAGCTCAGCTGATTTTTAAGGCCTCCTATTCTTCATACTCCTGCGTGACCTGCGTGAACGTATGAGGCGTTGGAAAGTGCACACAGTTCCAGTGCACATAATTCAAACAAACCATTTATATATCTATCTTATTTAAATTTATCATTTCACAATTTGGAAGCCATTTTCCTGGTCAGTGAACAAATGTGATAGACAGCGAGAAATGAGACATACCATACGAAAATGTCCTTTTGTCAATGGCTTGTACATTTTTTTTTTTTTTTTACAATTGTGACTTTTGGCCTTTAAACGACTTTGTCATGACATGCTTCCTGCAGGACTGTACTGGCACAGCCCAGGAACCGTCCGTCGAATGGGACTAAGAAATAAAACCTAATTAGATTCTAATCGACGTAAAATATTTTCATGCATATGATACCCTCAATGCATCACACAATAAGATTGTATAGGCGTATTAAAATAAATTAAGTTTTACGATGCTAGGCCCCATGCGAACGCACATAATTGCGGACCCGAAGGTTGTGGGTTAGATTCACGTTGGTGACGAGAAGTTTTCAAATCCTTCCAAACTGCAAAGTACTGTTCCAACCAAAATCACCGATGCCGTTATGAGCCTCTCCAAAATAGTTCATTATCAAATGCCTAAGTTCAAAATGCACGAGCATGAGTGCAAAAGGCAAATTGTCAAATAAGTCTTTGCAACACTGAACATAATCAGAGTATATACAATGAATAGCAAAATTGTGAATTAAGTCAGATGAAAACTCTGTGGCCCACATAAATGTTACTTGTGAAACGAAGGAGAAATGTGGCTACAAGGCATGCACTCGGCGCTGTCAGCGTAGATAAAGCAAGGGACAACCATAATCACTTAACTCCTAAAGCCCTTTCTTTAAATTTTGAGAATATGCAGAACAGCTAAATATTGAATACTTCACACCAGACACGACAAATACAAGATAAATGGAACAGAGACAACTGTATAAGCATTAGTGGACATTACCATTTAGATTTTGTCTATACAAACTAATTGTTAAAATGACAGTAAATGTTTCAAGAACTCAGACCCTTAAATAAGTCTGAGGTACAAAAATTTAAACCCTTGTATCAAACGTATCCTTGGGCAAAAAAAAAAAGGTTTAAAACACTAAATCTATTAAATATATATCTTTATTACAAATGTCAATATGGCTAAATATGAACAATAACAAAGGCACAACAACAACTGTAAATAATCACATGCCCAAGGCTGGTGCAGTTCAACACAGCATGATCTTCATACCCAGAACACATTTAAAATCAGTGCTTATATTTTATTTTTAAGGGAGGTAATCACTGATAACTCTCTTGGTATCAATGAAATTACATATTAACCTATTTCACCAACAGTCCATGCGAGTCTATTAGATACATGTATATTTTCAACCTGTGAAATGGATGATGTACATATCTTCGTCATATTTTTTTTTAATTTCTTATCGATGGACATATCCAGTTTAAGCCCCACTCTTATTTTCATGATTGCCATAAGCTCAAAAAATCACTTACAGTGTCACAAAGCAAAACATGTTTTTAAGGTATGTAATATACTGACGGGCAAAAGAAACGCCCCAACGGAATTTGGCTTTATTTTCCTCATACCTATTGAAATTTTAGTGAAATGTAGTCTGTATATATGTACATTTACCAACAATCACGGCAAAGAAAAAATCGTGCGCTTCTATTCAGCCCGATGTCCATTTCCGGTGGCTGCTCATGATTTCCACGTGCACCTCGTGTATGTTTACCACGTGGTGAAATTGATCACATTTTACACAGTTACATGTGCTAGTCGATAGACAATCACAATTTCAGAGATTTTCTGATTAAACATTCGTATTTAAGAATGCCAAGGCTAAATTCTGAAGAGAGAGCTCGCGTTTTGGCCATGCTCGAATGCGGGCGAACGCAAGAACAAGTCGCCAGACGTTTTAACGTCTCGCGTTCGACGATTCGGCGTCTTGTTCGACGTGTTAGAGTTACGGGAACGTTTGCCGATCGGCCACGTTCAGGAAGACCTTGTGTGACGTCTGTAAGACAAGATAATTTCATATGTCAATGTTATTTGCGTGACAGGTTTGTGACGGCGGAATCGACGTCGCGTTTAGTAGTCGGTAACCGTGGTCGCCCAATAAGTCGTTATACGGTTAGAAGACGACTGAGGGAACGCGGGATTACCTGCCGTAGACCCTACCGTGGTTTAGCTCTAACTTTACGCCACCGTCACCAACGTCTGATCTTGGCCCGCAACCATCATTTTACGTTTTTTTAAACTGTTACAATTTGATAATTTCTTTACGATCATTTTTTAATTAAAAATATTCAAATTTGCAGATGATAAGTTTTTTTAATTCTAAATCACGAATAATGAAAAATCGGACATCAAATAGGAATGGGGCGTTTCTTTTGCTCGTCAGTATAAGTCAATGAATTGTTCACATGTTCTCTCATTGTGACTATTGTACAATCCAGTGATTTGATTATAGGTATTCCAAAAACAAATGAAAGATGCAATGAAAATTAAAATATGTTAGATCAACCAATATTAAGGGGACTTTAGGATTAATTGGTCTCTGTGCACCACCATTGCCAGGACTGTATATCAGAAAAAAGAATTCTTATATCTATTTTTTTTTCTATACCTGAGGCAAATTGCACACACAAAGAGTTTCAATGTGTTTTATTGTCTCAGGTTCCTGGTCATACTCAAGATATCCAATAAAACAGAGTAATGGAAAGGAACTCCAGCCAAAAACCTGGGACCATGAAACTCATTGAAACACATTGTGTGAGCAACTCACCTCTGAATATCTCTCAAACAAAAATATGAAATGAGGAGGTAGATCACTGATCAAAATTTATGATTAAAAAAAGAAAATAAGACCCCCCCCCCCAAAAAAAAAAAAAAACACACACAAAAAACACACACACTTAAATTTCCTCTTTTTATCTTTATTACCTATGACTCAAGCATTTCCCACATTTTCAACACTTACTTTTGAATAAAATATGACATGTATATATAAAATCTGGAAAAAAAGTCAGGATGAACAAAATGAAAAGTTCCCAAATAAGCATTTACAACACTATGCTGTTTCCCTTATCGGAATTTAACTTCAAGTACATTTCATTCTAGATATATCTTAAAACAAAGCAAAGATTCACAAATGTCAATTAACTGTTTAAAACAATTCACTACAATAATAATAATTATTATTACCGGTACTACATATCTCTATCAATAAATTCAATTCAGAACTAATCAAATTTATTGGAAGCATGACATTTAAAAAGCAATGTGAATGAATCTCATGACAGGATAAACATCCATAATACAAATCATCATTAATCAAATTCTTCCTTAGTACACTCAAACAGAAATCACAGCCATCATGCATACCTTGTGATGACAATAAATATTTAACAAACAAAATCAAGTAAAAACAATATTGACAAAAAACAAAAAACACTGTTAAATACAAATACTTTTCATTGTATATCCTTCATAATTTGCTGTTTTAACAGTAATGATATTTTCATAAACATAAAAAAAAATCATAATTCATTTATCAAAAAAATCCCATGTTTCTGTTCCGAAACTTATTCAAACTTGGTGGCTGAAATACGTTCTTACTCACAAGGAGAGATCACTGTGTAAGATATTGATTATTCACTAATATTTTTATTACCTATTACCCACACACTGTAATATTTACTAAAATACATTTTACTGGTGACTAAAATGAGGTCATATGATGAAAAGTATAAAATCATAAAATATTACAATGCAAGGCAAATCCCAATCACTTTTTGGATTATAAAATTAAAGTAAATCTTTTACAATGTTTATTAAAAAAAAAAAAAAAAAAAAAAAAAAGAGAAAAAAATCCACATGAAATGCTGTATCTATCAAACAATAGATTATGTATGTCAATAGCTGTTTCCTTCATGGCACATGTATGGGTCAAGATCTAGGACAAGTGTTTTGTTTGTGTGTCACTTCCTCGGAAGAGAACCAATCCACTGAGTATAACACTAGAAAAATCACAACAACGCTGACTAGCAGCACCTGCAAATAAAGAACAATACATAGTACTTCAAATAAACCAGTCTGGATATACATAAAAAGGTCTTAAATGCTATATCCATGTTCAATACAACTGTTACAGCAAATTCTTGAAAGAAAAACAAGGTGTACAGATGAGATGGTGACTATATCTTAAAAACAATTGGAACAACAAGACTTTGTCTGAGTTTTACAAACACGGATTTCTATGATGCACAAAATTATCATTTTGAACCTTAAATGTGTATAAAATGACTTCTAAATATATATAAAGGGATCATTGGACTTCAATTTAAAAAAAAGAATAAGAAAAACCCTGTCAAAACATCTAAATATGTTCCTCAAATATACAAAGTAACAGATAGAGAGGTGATGGTGACAGTTACCTGAAGTATAAGTAGGATTCCAACAGTTCTCTGTAGCCTTGCATTGCACTCAACCAGTGAATCAACCTAGGAAAACAGAGCAAGTGGCATAAAAATACAGTGTACACAAACGACTATTAACCCTTTCCCTCATAGAGGACACCATGAAAAGACCTATGCGAACAGCATAAAACCAGATCAGCCTGCGAGTAACTCGCAGGCTGATCAGGTTTTATGCTGTTCGCTGCTCCTCAGTGGTCTGGATGTTATTCACTGTGAAAATCATTCATGGTGAGACATCTACTTAAGTTAATGTTTGCAAAAGCAACTATCTACGGTGGTTGAATTTAAATGAGAATTTTTCATTCTGACACAATTCACATGCAGGGGTGTAAAAATCCACTTGTCCCTGTACTGGCGAGTGGAATGATGGAACGGGCAGTCAGAAATACTAGAGGGTTGTCTGACAGGACGAGTGTGTTTTCAAGTCTGATATTCACAATAAAAAAAAAAAAAAAAAATATATATATTTATTTTAAAATGATGTAATTAATCATATTCTGCGCTGCTTATGGCTTCCTTCCTATCTCTCAATTCCATCCATCTATCATCTCAGCATCAGAGTGCCATGAAATTTGCGTATGAAGCCAACAGGTGCTTGTTTCCTAGTAACGGAGTTGACTGGTTTATGTAAACAACAAAAGTTATGTCCAGTAATCCATTCGTCCTTCCATTTAATAAATAACCAAGAAAAGGTGTTATTAAGTTTGATAGATTGTGTAAATAATCAACACACATTTCTCTCCATTTCTGATATAAAATATATGTGACACTTTTACATCACTAAGAAATATATACAACACTAATTCATTTTATGACACTAATTCATTTTTTAAGTCTATTTATGGTACACAGTCTAAACTTGAAGGGTAAATATTACTGAAGACACCGCTGAAATCCCCGGGAAAATGTCATATAACAGTGAACAAACCAGCATATTCAGTTCCTTTTTCGACGGTATGTGGTGTGGAGGTGGGGAGACAATGAAGAGATTAGATAAACGGAAATCACAGCATTTAATTATGACAAATCAAACAGGAAGCATGGCTGAGTGAGCTTGATTAGGTAGATACAGTTTTTAAATAAAACAATGAAAAATAATCAAAATTGTTTGAATTTAAGGGCAAGTGAAAGCTTTCTAAGGGCGAGTGCATTTTTCAAGTCACTAGTCCTACAGGGCAAGTAGCATTTGAAATTTTTTTACACCCCTGACATGGTTAACACATGTCTTCGAGACCCTATAAAAAGTATTTGACTTGTTTGCATGTCCAAGAAATACCATCCTTATCAATAGACTATATATAAAATTGCATATCTTTAGTGTGAGTCTTTAACTTCAACCCTTTCCCTCATATAGACTCATTTTGACACACTCAATAGGTATCACATAAAGCCTGATCTGCAGAAAACCACAGTTAAACCTTACCAAATTTAATTATAAAGTCCTCATTTCCAGACCAATGAGGAGCAGCGAACAGCATAAAACATGATCAGCCTGCAAGTTACTCGCAGGCTGATCTGGATTTATGTTGTTCGCATAGGTCTTTTCATGGTTTCCTCTATGAGGGAAAGGGTAAAGCTCAAAAGAAAATAATACGGGCAAGTGTCGAAATTCATGATGAATGATTGACTGTCTGAAAAACAAACATTTCATCAAACTTCAATATAAAAGGGGCATAATTCAGACTTTAGTGAAGCTATTTTTAATAAGAGATATCAAACCTGAACTAAATATCAAGAGAACAAAAATCATCACTTTACTATATGATTACTGACAACACATACTCCTGTTATCATCTATACAAGATGTGGGTGATGTAAGAGTAATCCCTACATGTTACATTTTCTATAGCAAAATCAGAAATAGTTTTATCCTCAGCTTTCAAAATATCCAATTCACTTCAACTTGGAGAAATTCTCTGCCTGAACATGAATGTTATCTTTTGACTTCCAAGATACTAAGGAGTAGAAAGAGTTTATTTTTCTTATGGAGATTGATTTGTGCCAAGACAAAACCCTATAGAGATTTGCCATCTTTTTTCTGGTTGGGGGCAGGACAAACATTGTGGCAATATATTGCCTCACAAAATAAATACTGATTTGTAATGTTTTTCCTGGCAGGAGCCAAATGAGAATTTTTGTTGTCTTTCTGCCACAAAATCTTACCATATTTTTTTTTTTTAACTATGGATGCCCTTCTAGCACAAAAGACATGGCACTAATGACCCATCATATTTCCTTTATACCAGTTTTGTTGTTAGGGTTGAAACATATTTTTATATAATGTACCTTTTGAGACAGATCCTTCAGCAGTGGGCTCTTGTGACCAGCACCTGTTTCCATTACTGAATCTCCTGTGTCTTTAGCATTTGTCACAACACACCGTAGTCTGCAACATCATAAAAAAGATTACTGACTGACAAGGCAATCAAAAGCATCAATCTATTTATTTAACAAGTGAATTTAATGCTTTCTACAATATCAGCCCTAGTAGCCAAGTGTAAGAGCATTCCGATCCTGAATTGGTATGTTACTGGTACATTCCTTTGTGCTAACTGCTATGTAAGTATATAAGGGTTGTTTCAGGACAGGTTGGGTTGGTATCAGGATAACATTACTGGGTGTGACTATATTTCTATTCCATGTAAACAAAGTCCCAAAATGACTGAAATAGTGCTACTGAGACATCAAACATAAATAAATTATCAATGAATTCATAAATACCCACTTTAACCATTTTTATTTTAATGAATTCATAAATAGCCACTTTGGCAATTTTAAAACAATACTGAATAGAGGAAGTGATGAACTCATGATTCCCTTTTTATTAGGTTATATTAAGACCAACACTTGTACTGAAGTCTCCATGTTCTTCATACTAAAGTACATGTATACAGATGACTCCATAAACTGAAACTATCACTGAAGGAGATTCATGAGACCAAATGGAACAAAATGACCTTTATACAGCTTCCCCTTGGTAGGGTTGTTAAATTCCTTTTCACGTTAGAAAATGAACACTGTTTCTATTCAGCAAATACAAGTATCATTTTAGCAAGACAACTAATTAGGTCCAACTACTAATATTCATCATAAACAGAAGAACGTGACAAACAAAATATTACCAGTCTGACAGGTTAATCAAAACATACAACTGATCTTCAATTACTAGTAAATTTCACTCTATACAAATCTGTCAATTGAGATGGTTAATCTGATATAAAGCAGAAAAAATAATGAGCAGTATTTAGACATTACAAGTAATCATTCACAATCCATTTACCATAGAGCACTGTAAAACTAGATATGACTGAAAGCCAACCCAGTGGTGTTAACACATAAAAACTGAAAAGTCACATGCTGCCTGGTAAGGTTTTAATTTGGCAACATATACATGGACCATTTCCTGTAATATCTTTGATGGGTAAAGGGCTAGGCTCATTAATATCAGTTCCTTACCGATGTTCCATGATTGAGTCTTTCTGGGCGGATTTCCAGAGGTCAGAGATGGAGCGGTTGGATTCGTTGGCCACCTCCATGGCCATTACGAGGAACTTGTCCTTATGCACTGTGTTCTGGTACGCTGGAAGAGACATTCTGTGTAAGGCATTACATATCACAACCCTAGTATCCTATACTAGACATAAAATATCTCCAAATCTATTGTACATATTCAAATGTAATACAGAATCATTTAATTTAATTCCTAACATTATAATATCAACAAGTGACAGGAATTGTCACAAAACCAGGTTTTCTTTTCGCAATGTTTCGTCCCAGTACAGATTATTTGTATCAGTCAAATAATTTTGTGCTCAATGTCTTTTAAATCTAATGCAATTCTGTATAAAGCAAACATCAAAAATTGTCAAACTGCAAAACCAATCATTACTATATATTTTAAAATTAAGGAGTTATGCTCCATATCAGGAATTTTTACGAAGGGGCAAACATGTAACTCCAAAATTATGAACCACAGAGTGAGGTTCCTATGCAATGCATTCCGCCTCAATGAGAGGTATGCACCTATAAAGTTTCAAGAACTTAAATTAATGGAGCCTATATTCAAGCAGAATAATTCTAGATAAATTCTTGATTACAAATCCACAATAGTCACTGATGGCTTTGTCGAGTCTAGCATGTCAGAGAACAAAATAATAGCATGACAAAAATACAGCTACAGGACACCCAGACCTTGATATTAATCTCAGTATGTTCACTGTTGCCATGGTACAATGTAGATCCATTATAACATGCTCCATTATATTCTGTGGTTTGTTTAACTGACTTATAGTCCATTATAATGTGGCCCAGAATACTGCAGCATCTTAACATGGATCCAAATTATAGTGTTATAATTGAGCTGCACTGTAATACCAACCCTGCTGTAAGTGAATGATGACCTCTTTCTCTGACCCTGGTTTCACAAGACCGGAACTGGGCCGTACCCTGTATTTCTCTGGAGATGTTGTCTTTACCTGCAGCATAGGATTTTATCAAGTACTTGTTTATATGGAAGATGTGAGAAAAAAAAAGTACCTTCATATTCAATGCAAATTAAAATCATTTGACTCAAGAGAGCCTTCTTACCAACCTCTTAAAACATGTCAGTATTCAATGAAAAATGTTATTCCATCAATTAACATCTATTATTTTGCAAAACAAAGAGATTAATTGAGATATATTTAGATATTTTATATAAGGAAGGTTGGAGTGTTGGTTAGAAATAGATCATCATGATAGTGCTTGTTAAAACAAAGTATTGACTCAGAAAATGAAACCTGAATTTTACTGACATTCAAGATATATTATGACCACACTACTGCCTAAATACTAAATACTAGAAATGCCAATAAAAATTTAGAGCTGTCCATATGACAGCATGCTTGAAAATTGTAGTGCTTGCAAATAAAACTAGATGTGGGTGTTCCTCGGAACACTTGTGTCGCCTGCATTTAAGCATGTTTGATGAAAGAATTGACTAGAAAATCGATCTTTTGACAAATTATTGATAAAGCATAATCTATTTTGTGAGGTACAAAATAACACCAAATCACACACACACACACACACACATATATATATATATATATATATATATATATATATATTTTTTTTTTTGGGGGGGGGGGGGGGGGGGGGGAATAAAATATTCAAACAGTGCAATATGTAATAATTTTCCCGAGCACTTTCGACTATACAGTCTTCATCAGAGGAGTGTCAGAATGACTATGAATTCAAAACATTAACTGTAAGAAAAATTATGACGTCATTAAGCACTTATGACGTTAATTATATATATGTTGCAAGTTTGTAGTCATCATTATCATTATTGAGTTATCATTCATGTGCACTGCACTCAGACCATTGAGATCTATGAAGTTTCAAGTCAACACCTCAAATACGTTTCGAGTTATGCCCCAGACAAAAATTAAGTCTGAAAATCAACAAAGGGAAATAACTCAGAAAATAAAACAGAGTTATCATTCTTATGCACTGCACTACAAATCCATGAGATCTTTCCATCTATGAAGTTTCAAAGCAATATCTCAAATACTTTTTATGTTATGCTCCTGACAAAAATAAAGACTGAGAATCAACAAAGGACAATAACTCAGGAGAAAAGAAAGTGAGAGTTATCATTTATGTGGAGATCTACATCTATAAAGTTTTAAGTCAGCACCTCAAATACTTTTTGAGTTATGCCCTGGACAAAAATTAAGACTCAGAATCAACAAAGGGTAATAACTCAGAAAATACGAAAGTCAGAGTTATCATTCTTGTGCACTGCACTCCACCTCAATGTGATCTATCCATGTATTAAGTTTCAAGGTGATACCTCAAATACTTTTCGAGTTATGCTCCGGACAAGAAAGTGTGACGCTGACGACACCGACGACGACACCGACGACGACGCCGACGCCGACGGCGACGACGACGGACAAAGTGATCCCTATGTGTCTGCCATGCTATGCAGGCGACACAAAAAATAGTGTAATAAAAGGCAAAAGAAAAGAATCTCTATATTATCAAAAGGTTAACAATGGCAATAAACATGCATTCCAAATTTCAAAGCAATATCTCAAAGGGTTAAGTTAAAAAGTGAGTGAGTATGAAAAAATTCATCAAGATTCTAAGTAAGAAAAGGGAAATAATTATGTCAAAATCCATGACAGAGTTATGTACTATTGCCCTAAAAGTGGAGGTGATGGTCAAAAACAAGTATTCCAAGTTACAAAGCAATACCTAAGAGGGTTCAGTGAAAAAATGATTTCTGGTATAAACAAGTATTCCACGTTAAAAAGCAACACCTTTTAACATCATCCGTTAGTACAATCAGGTTGTGCTCAAAACAATTTATCAACTGTCTCTAATAAATTCTTGAACAACTGATGTCATGATTATCAGTCCCCTTGCTTTGAAGGGGGCATGATGTACATACCTTGTAGGCTATGGAGTAGGGCAGGGAGTTTTTCAACAGGATCGTGTCACTAGCCTCTTTGGTCCCTTCCTCCATGACAAACTCCAGTTCCTCTGCTGGGCTGAAAAAATAATAGCATCATAAAAAATACTGGTCTTTGTTGAACAAAGTAAAACCTAACTGAGTATGAAATATGAACTTAACATTACATGTGATAGTTACCCGTAAATTTTATCAATTTTGTAAGCAGACAGTATCAAAAGGAACTGTGTAGTAGTGGATACATGTACTTCCTTGTCGAAGAGATAGCTTTTGTGGTGATGTGGTACATGTGAGTATCCTAGTTCTATTTCCCATTTGGGGAAGCAGGATTTTACTTGATTAACCCTTTTCCTCATATAGACTCATTTTGATGCCCTCAATAGGTATCACATAAAGCCTGATCTGCAGAAAACCACAGTTAAACCTTACCAAATTTAATTACAAAATCCTCATTTCCAGACCACTGAGGAGCAGCGAACAGCATAAAACCTGATCAGCCTGCGAGTTACTCGCAGGCTGATCTGGTTTTATGTTGTTCGCATAGGTCTTTTCATGGTTTCCTCTATGAGGGAAAGGGTTATATAAACAAGAGGGCCATATGGCCCTGGATCAATCAGCAAAGTACATAATCTTATTTAAAATGATTGAAGTCAACTGACTTAAACTGGTTTCTTCCTGCAGCAACAAGATTCAAGTTTCATATGCAAATTATTTTTAATCAGAACTGCATCATACCATTCATTTTGTAAACAAAAGCTGCCATCTATGGTAATCAATTGGTATTTTTTTGTTCATTACTCTTCCTGTAGGAAATGCATGATAACGATAACAAAATGGTACTAACATAAAAGTCAAACAAGACAGCTAGAGTATGTACGATGTGCATGTGCAAGACATTTGTAAAAAAAAATAATTGTTTACTGCATATACCCTAATTATCATCAAAGAAAAGAAATCATTCAAAAAGGCTGATAAAATATGCACATACTGTCATTTTTATCCCAGCCATTTCAATAGGTCTCATTTTGACAGTCAAAATGAGACCTATTGAAATGGCTGGGATAAAAAGACAACTGCGTCTTACCATATTTGAATTCTGCTGCATTTTACCATTTTGTAAAAATCATTCTTTAACTGAAAAATCTTTTTCTGCTTCAAATAAGACTTTGTCTCATGACGTGAATCTGTATTTGGTAACTTATATTTAGCAAAAACAAGAGTATTAAATACAGTTTGAATGTAATAATGCTGGATACAGCAATTTCAACTGTGTTGTATCTGTCAGCTGTTTAGCAAATTCTTCTCCAACTAGAATTTTCCGTATGCCATAGATTTTGTATTTCAAACTGGATTTTCAAGTACACCATTATGAAGATGAAAAATTAGGAGAGTGTTCATATATGTATCTCTTTGTATGCATTTCCTTCAGAAAGAGTAGTGAACAAAAATATACCTATTGTTTTCCAAGATGGCGCCTTTTGTTTACAAAATGAATAGTATGATGCAGTTCTGATTCCCAGCCCTGAACTATATTGGTTACACTATATATTAAATAACTCTATTGGCTATACTATACAAAATCTATATAATAACATAGTCTTCACATTTTACTATGATAATACTGGAAAACTTACCAGACAGTTAACAATCTGCCCATGAATGAGTTGTCTCCATTGTCCCTTCTACGCTTTGAAGCATCACTTGATCTCTTTAATACACCCCCTGTCTGTTGAGAGAAACAAGAAGACTATATGGCCCTAAATCGCTCACCAGAATACATGAGCTTACGTGGTTTCCTCCAGCAGCAACCAGATTAAAGATTCAAATAAAAAGAATTCTTAAGTTAGTCAACCATGTGGAGGCCTTACTTTTCAGGGGATCAACTTTATTTTTGGATAAAGGTAGACAGCAATAAGGTGACCATATGTGTAACAATAAATTAAATTTCAACCATTGCTTTCATATAAGAATTTTAAAATGTTCTGCAAAGAGTATAATAGGAAAGTAGCCTATCCCCTAGTGGCCTGATCTTTCAAGGGATCAACTTTATTTTAGCAATTATGACTTGACTATTTGAGTGTACCGCCTCTTTGACAGTATTTTGGTCATATAGCGACGTCCAGCTAATTACAGGTGGAGTAAGACCCCAAATACATGGAGGCATCTGGGTAGAACAACCAACCTACCGCAAGCCAGCTGGAAGGCTTCCTCACATGAAAATCTGAATGACCCTGCCGGGATTCGAACCCACGCAGTGAGGGACTGAGTGACTTTACCCTCTTGGCCACGGAGACCCCTTTAGCAATTATGGTAGACAGCAATGACTTGACCATTTGTGTAAGATGAAATGAAATTCTGACCATTGTTTCCTGAGAAGAAGATTTTTGAAGCTTTTAAATGTATAAGTCTGTTGGTTACCATGACAACCAGAGTTCTGCATAGATCAGTTTATTTTAGCAACTTTTGTGGAGGGCCACCCAGGGATCATTCATGCCAAGTTTCATCAATTTCTATCCAGCTGTTTCTGAGATGTCATTTTAAGCCTATTATTGACGACAAACAACATGCAATGACAGACACAGGATGATCCTAATATCTTACACTGAGCATGTGTGCTCCGGTGAGCCAAAAAGAAATAAGAAGCATGAGCATTATCAAAATAAACAAGGAAGCAGAGCAAATTGCAAATTTATATATGCAAGACCAAGAAATCACCACAATCATATACCCGCACATGCATACTTTTTTTTTTGTAAGTCCCACAACGTTTTAGCTTAAAATTTACAAGAGAAAAAATTTATATTCATATATTTCATAAGGGCAAAGTCCACACAATTAAATATATAACAAAAGAATATGGAACATCTTTAGTTGTTCATACAGGGCACAATTTGCTTGTATAATGAGAAAAGTTGATGGAGCATGTTTTGATACATACTGTGCAAAAAATCATTAACGTCTTGACATACTAGGGGTGTTTTAGAAGTTTGTTGATGTTTTTAGCACTTGGACTCGGCTCGCCAAGGCTCGCAGTTTATTTTTCTAAGCCTTGCAGGATAAACTTTCTTATTCAACACTAACTAAGTATTCTCTGTGTAATACATTTCCGCTTGTAGGATCAAGCAGTTTCTATGCACTAAACAAAAGTGTGAGACAGACAGACAGACAGACACGTGGTTCCTATATACCTCATCCCACCACACCTACATACTAAGTTTATGGGAGGTATAAAGAAAGATATATCATTCTGATTTACAAAAATACAAGTTCAATGTATTATGATGACAATATTGAATTAGGACAGAAGGCCTGTGAAACATTTCAAATTGAGATTTTTCGCAACTCAAAATATAGAAGATCTAGACCTCTCTTTCATATTAACATAGAGAATAAAGATTCTGAATACTTATCCTTAACATACTTGTGCAAAGAAGGTATTCAATTATTTTGTTATGTGCTATTTCAGGTGATAAGAATTTTGAGATGACACATTTCAAACACATCATGATTTCTGGAAAACTGCCTTTCTTTTTTATTTTACTTATTCAGTTATGTAAAATTGTTTCACAAGATTAATTAAACAGGTACTTATTCTACAAGGGAAGACAATGGGTCCAATTAAGTAAACTTAGAACATTATTTCAAATTAGACAAAAAAAAAGAATAAATTTTCTTCCATTAATATCACAAAAAGGAAAGTCCTGTTTTTCATTTTTTTTTATAATTATAAAAGTGAAAACAACAACAAATTAAAAAAAAAAAAAAGGTAATGCTCTGGAAAAAAATCTTTATAAAATTAAAAGGAAATAATTTCAAAATGGGAGCAGGTTGAGTTATGTTTTTAATCAATGCATTTCTCCTTGTCACCATCTAGTTTCAATTCCATACCTTGTATAATTTTGAGTGATACTATAGACAAAATTCATAATTAAATAGAGGAAGATTATTCAAAAATATAAAAAAACAAACAAAAAACAAAAAACAAAAACAACAAAAAAAACAAAAACAAATTAAACAACAACAAGTGAAATAGGTGTCTGTGTACAGAGAGTAAACGCTTACAGGTTTTGAGGGCGTATCTGCATCCTTGATGCTGTCATTGCTAAGGCTTTTGTACATGGATCCGTCTTGGTCCGCAAAGGTAACCTAGCAACAAAACCATTTAACACTAACTGCTTGTACATTGATCATGAAACATATTCTGATAAACTTTAAAAAATGCACTTAACAGCTGTTCACTGATAACACTTTATCTACAAGAATGCCCCAGTCATTTTGTTTTACAGACTGCTCCTCAGGGAAAATGATGAAAAAACTATAAAAACTATAAAATATAACAGAAAATGATTTTAAAGTCAGATGAATGCTGTGACCCTGACCTCAACCAAGCCATGTGACCTTGACCTGGAAGCTAGCAACCTGGTTCTTGTTCATGACAAATTGTCGTAGGGATCACATGTAAATACATGTAAACATATCTTTTTGCCCATTGCTATTTCACGGCGGGGACATAATAAAAGTATCTTCTATATAAATATGGTGAAATAGGTTTTAATTTTCAGACAGAAGAACCCCCTTTATTAAGAAAAAACAAACACACAATAACAACATTGAAAGCACATATTTCAGAGGAAAAGAACATTAAGCTATAATAAAAGATCATTTTAGACAACTGAAATGAAGTTTAACAAGGCTGTGTCACAGACACGAAATCCCCCGCCGAATATATTTAGTTCATGAATGGGAGCTGTTTTTACAGAACATAAATAAGGGGCCGTAACTCCATTGTAAAAGATCAAACTGGGTCATGCTGTCAATTTCATGGGTAGGAGACAAAAATCAAGTATGAAAAATAACAAAGGGCAATAACTCCAAAATTCGGCTAAGGAGAGTTATGGTTCTTGTGCACTGCACTTCTCCTCAATGAGATCTGTCCACCTGTGAAGTTTCAAAGCAGTAGCTTGAATACTTTTGGAGGTATGCTCCGGACAAAAATCAAGTATGAAAAATAACAAAGGGCAATAACTCCAAAATTAGGCTAAGAAGAGTTATGGTTCTTGTGCAATGCACTTCTCTTCAATGAGATCTGTCCACCTGTGAAGTTTCAAAGCAGTAGCTTGAATACTTTTGGAGGTATGCTCCGGACAAAAATCAAGTATGAAAAATAACAAAGGGCAATAACTCCAAAATTAGGCTAAGAAGAGTTATGGTTCTTGTGCACTGCACTTCTCCTCAATGAGATCTGTCCACCTGTGAAGTTTCAAAGCAATAGCTTGAATACTTTTGGAGTTATGCTCCGGACAAAAATCAAGTATGAAAAATCACAAAGGGCAATAACTCCAAAATTCGGATAAGGAGAGTTATGGTTCTTGTGCACTGCACTTCTCCTCAATGAGATCTGTCCACCTGTGAAGTTTCAAAGCAATAGCTTGAATACTTTTGGAGTAATGCTCCGGACAAAAATCAAGTATGAAAAATAACAAAGGGCAATAACTCCAAAATTAGGCTAATGAGAGTTATGGTTCTTGTGCACTGCACTTCTCCTCAATGAGATCTGTCCACCTGTGAAGTTTCAAAGCAATAGCTTGAATACTTTTGGAGTTATGCTCCGGACAAAATTCGGACGGACGGACGGATGCACGCACGGACGGACGGACGCACGGACGGACGGACAACGCCAAAACAATATCCCCCTCCCGATTTCATCGGCGGGGGATAACAAACAAAACTAGAGCTATCACTGACGGTGATTAATACCCCCGCAAAATACTTTAATGCAGGAGAAGCCAGACTTCAGGCAGAGCATAGATAAGAACCTGTATACATAGTATATTGGTTGTGATAGTAATAAGTAAGTAAAGTTTTTATTTAAAGTTGATAGAGAGTCAATAATGGTTGTTTGTCACAGTAGTTTAAAAATATAAGGTTACAGTTCTTGGACACTGCACTTCTCCTAGTCACCATCTGTTTACATTTTGAGTTTCAAGTATATACCATGTATAATATTCGAGTTATGTTCAGGACAAGAAAAACAAGGAAAAGTAACAAAGGATAATAACTCTGTAATTACTCTAGATAGAGTTATGGTTCTTGTGCACTGCACTTCCTCATACTGTGGTTGCCCATTGTATGAAATTGTTTTGAAATCCAACCAGTAGTTTACAAGTTATACTCTGGACAAGGAAAAGTAACTAAGGGCAATAACTCTGTAATTCCTATAGATTGAGTTATGGTTATTGTGCACTGCACTTCCTCATATTGTGGTTGACCATTGTATGAAATTGTTTTGAAATCCAACCAGTAGTTTACAAGTTATACTCTGGACAAGGAAAAGTAACAAAGGGCAATAACTCTGTAATTCCTATAGATAGAGTTATGGTTCTTGTGCACCGCACTTCCTCTCATTGTGCTTGACCATTGTATGAAATTGTTTTGAAATCCAATCAGTACTTTACAAGTTATACTCCGGACAAGGAAAAAACAAAGGGCAATAACTCTGTAATTCTTAGATAGAGTTATGGTTCTTGTGCACTGCACTTCCTCATATTGTGGTTGACCATTGTATGAAATTGTTTTGAAATCCAACCAGTACTTTTCAAGTTATGCTCCGGACAAGGAAAAGTAACAAAGGGCAATAACTCTGTAATAAGTCAAGATAGAGTTATGGTTCTTGTGCACTGCACTTCCTCTCCATGTGCTTGATCATTGCATGAAGTTGTATTGAATTCCAACTTGTGGTTTTCAAGTTATGCTACGGACAAGGAAAATGCAACGGACCGCTGGACCGACCGACCACCACCGGGTGACTCCTATATACCCCCCCAAACTTTGTTTCGGGGGTATAAAAATCAATTGTTACATCACTGAAAATACTGAATAAATGTCCCAACCAACTAGGCCTGAACTCAAGACTTCATCATGTATCAGTCTTAATCATTTTAGAAAATATACAATATGAACTTATACATCTTTAATACAATACATGAACATATAAACATATCCAGCTAGGGGGAAAAAAGCATCCAAAGATTAAAAAACCAAAACGATAAAACATACCTTCGTCTTCATTGTAAATTTCCATCAAGTGCACATTTTTGTTATCGGTGACCTTTATTTACTGTGCTTTATACAAGGAAGTTGAAGGAAACTTCCCTATTGGTTAAATCAACTATTCACATCCTAAACCTCCTTTGCTTTAATCTCTCAAATGATCACAGTTAGGACAATAATAATATCATCGAATCTCCAGTCTTGACACTCCTACATCTAGTATGAGGTTTTAAAGATAAATTCCCTATTTTTGTAAAGTCATCAATGTAAATTACAGATGCCTATCAGTCTAAAGGAAAGTTTGAATCATAAATAACCCTAAAAATACCTGATAAACCATCAAATTAACCCTTTCCCTCATATAGACTCATTTTGACGCCCTCAATAGGTATCACATAAAGCCTGATCTGCAGAAAACCACAGTTAAACCTTACCAAATTTAATTACAAAATCCTCATTTCCAGATAACTGAGGAGCAGCGAACAGCATAAAACCTGATCAGCCTGCGAGTTACTCGCAGGCTGATCTGGTTTTATGTTGTTCGCATAGGTCTTTTCATGGTTTCCTCTATGAGGGAAAGGGTTAAACAAATACTTCCTATGACACAAGGCATTCATTGATTCATGAAATCTAGAAATACATATGAAATTCAAGTAAACAATGATTGTAGATTGAGGTTATAAAAAAAAAAAAAATATCAAAAGTACATATTACCTTCCAGAAATTCTTCATAACTATATTGAACAATAGGCAATAAGATGCAAAGCAAACAATGGACCACAGTAAATGCATTAATGGTTTAAACAAGTAGCTGGTGTTGCACGCAACACAGGAGGTGCATAATTTTTTCCGTTACCATAGCAACCAGAAGTTTAGTCTGAGAAAAAAAAAAAAGTGATGTGCAGAATCTCCATACTGCCATCTATTCATATACCAAGTTTCATAATATTATCTTAAATGGTTTTTAAGTTATTGCAAGATCCAGATTTCCGAACATCTGGATGGACAGACGGAGGGCAAACCTAGAGTAAACACCGGTAGGGGACTTAAAAGAATGGAAACATTTTAATCTGAATTTTGTTATTTTAAACTCTCATACTGACACAGTTGACATGAATTTAAACAATATATTCCACTGACTATTATTAAATGGTAATAACAAGAGAACCAGAAATATGTTAAAGAACCTATAGTGTAAATAAAAGAAAATGTAGTTCACAATGATGAGCAAGTTACAGTTTATAAAAAAGAATATACAAAGGTTTCTGTTTATATATCTTGCAACTTTCTACAGTCTAAGACAAATCAAATGATAGTAAATATGTTTCAGAACAACTGACAGATAATCTTTAGAATTATGCCTGGGGCGAGTTGCTCACACAATATGTTCCAATAAGTTTCATTGTCTGGTTCTTGGCTGAGTTATCTACCCCTTACACTATGTTATCAGTAATTTTGAGGACGACCGGGAACCAGACTAAAAAACACACTGAACCTACTTGTGTAAGCAACTTGCCACAAGAATACATCAGGGAAAGTAACTCTGGAGTATATAAATTCTGGTACTGAGGAGAAATTATACTATTCTAAATGTTTTGGTGCTGTTGGTGAAGCATACATCCTTTTACCCCATAAACATATTTCATTGTCTTGGCAAACATAGCCAACCAAGATCAGACAACTCCTGAGGGATGTTATCTTATAAAGATCTCCTCTGTTTGTTTATACAAATTATTACAATAGATCCTACACAGTCGCACGACAAAGAAAAATCCATTGTTTAATATACCAGGAATACTGAAGTTCAGGAAATTAATGTTCAAGACATAAACTGATACAGGACTTTATTCATTATGTTAAGGGTAAAAGGGAGAAATGTGTAGACTAAAAAAAAGTGCATGATTTGGAAAACCACCCTGATATTGTTTTGGGTAGAGAGAGGGTGAATAATAGATTAACATAAACACAGCAAAGAGCATCTACAGGCTGAGATGAGTTAAGTATATGTAAGCAAGGCAATCACACAATGGACATTGAGGTAAGTTAAAACATACCTAAAGAATGTAAACTAAAAAATATCACTGATTTATACCCAACACGATGCTTTGACACAGACAAGTCGAAAAAGGCCTATAACTCTGTCAAAATATACTTGGTCAAAAAGGGGGCAATAACTTTGTCAAAATATACAGATTTTCCCCAAAGTTGAACTTGGCCTTCATTTTATTGAGATTAACATATATACCAAAAATTATCTAAATCTTACTCTGCATATCGTTATAATAAACAAGTGTGTCAAAAATTATGTAAATCTGTCAACACATTAATGAGTAATTACTCGGACAAAGCCAACAGAAAATTAACGTTTTAGGTTTTTTTTAATTTAAGACCCACGGCCATTTTAGCCCATTAAGGCTAGGCATTGTGTGTGGCCTTAATTTTGTATTTCGAGTGCAGTAATTTACTTTTGGAATAATATAAATTAAATAAAAGAAATCCCTTACTGCCGAGAAAGACAGACAGATGGACAAAAGGACCACGCCAACATACCCCCCACCCCCACACAAAATTTGGGGGTAGTAAAGTAATTTACAATAAACACATTAAACAATCACAGCACTCATCTTGAAATTACTCAATGGTGACT
>CM037792.1:49518189-49560386 GCA_021229015.1 Solen grandis | reverse complement strand
AGCATCACGACGGCTGACCGCAAAACTGTGTTATCTTTTTTGTTTGTATATGGACTTAGAACAGATTTGTGATCAACCAAACTATCAAGTGTTAAGTTTTATCTGTTTGATAAAGTGTAACCATTTCTGACATGTTGATAATTCAAGCGTTTCATGTTCATCAATTATGTGAAATTGATTTATTTGTTAGCTGCCTTTTTCTCATGTACAATAAATAACACCAGGATATGGCCATTTTCAAATTTTAGAACACGACGACAATGTTGACCCCGATCGAAATGATTACTTCAATGTAAATGCCAAGGGAACATACATCAAAATATCAGAACTGTGGAATTTCATAAAGTCGAATGAGGCAGAGGACTTCAAGAAACTGTTTGATGATTATGCGGTATTGAAATTAAAACTATCAAGAATTTCTAAATTGTGTTCTATTCCTTGTATCGTTTGATTTTAACATAGACACATTCAGAGAGAGAGAGAGAGAGAGAGAGAGATATTTTCAGAGAGGTTTTCAAACATGATATCTTCCTTTCTTTCTTAGTCTCATAGATACATTTTCCATTTATTTCCAACAGTTAATGTCAGTCTTACCACTAAAGTCAATGAAATTGCCAACCTTAAATTTAGTGAGTACATTTGTGTATCTCAAAATTAAGAAACCAAAATTTGTTATGTAACAGAATGCTATAATTACCAATCAAACATACACATTTATATCATACTGTCAGATGAAGTGTTACCTGGTCCTTCTCTGAGTTTACCCATGAGTTCTGTATGGATATGTATGTTGGATAGGGCGTACCCCGGGGACTACTACATGGGTGTGAGACTGCATCGGATCCTATCAATATTCCCAAGAACAGATACAAGCAGGTGTATGCATGTACGTATCTTACATTCACGTCGGTGTAATTAACTGTAGACAACAAATACTCGATTATTTGGATTGTGGTGACGTATTTTGAACATGTTCCTTTTTATCAATATAATATTTTTTTCCAAACAGCAATGAGGAAGAAAGTTGCTACGCTGATGCTAAAAACATTCTATTGGTATTATAGTTTTCACGTGGTCCTTGGTATTCAGGAAAAAAACAAACACACAACCAATTAACGTTAGGCCGAGTAGAATATGGTTGCAATTATAAGCCAGTATGTTGACCACTGCGCATTTCGGAATATATATATATATATATATATATATATATATATATATATAATATATATATTAGTTAAACATGTTTAAGATTTTTTATTCAATTTATATTTTTGAAACCGTAAATTTTATTATCATAACTGCAAATTACGCACAATTGTTGTCACTGATCATAAATTCACACTCTTTATAGATGACCATTCCAGAGTTCATCTCATAGATTGTGATCAGGGACAGACGGACTATATAAATGCGTGTTACATAAATGTAAGTTATCGTGATGTAAAACACATTTGTCAAATACACAGAAAACGTTAAGATAAGGAATGCTGTAGATCATCTTGCAGATAAGTTCTTTTTTAAATGTTGATTTATATTTCCAAAATAGCTTTATGTTAGGAGCTAGACTCATTCATAACTGGTGTCTGACTTTATTTAAGAATGAAAATGAAAATATTTACGAATAATAAATCATGTGTGACGCGTTTTCATTTTAACTTATACATCCTTGTGATCCTGTCATAGTTAAGTGTCTTAATTGATATACTTATTGCATATTGAACACCTGTACGTGCAGTAACCAATTGATCATGTTATTTCAGGGCTATGAAAAGAAAAAGAAGTTTATTGCTTCGCAAGGTAGGAAAATCAATGTCCTTAAAATTAAATTTTATTGATTTGAAGAAAGGGGTTTTAAATATTCATTACTTTAGCAAGGTACCGTAGGGGCATACTATCATAAGATTATTCATAATAATACATATTCAAATAGAAAGGATCTTCGTTAAGTAGCACTTATATGATATAAATTCTGATAATTTCTAGTCATATCTGCATCCTCGGGGAAATTAAATATGAAAATACTATTTCATAAAGTAAATATTCATTTATAATGTATAACTGTTAATCAGATATGTGTATGTGTTTGTTAAATCAGGGCCACAGGATGAAATGATCGGAGACTTCTGGGACATGGTGGCACAGCAGAAGGCGACAACCATCGTCATGCTCACCAACCTTATAGAGCATGGCACGGTACAGATAATGTTCAGCAGCGATTGAATCTTGACTTCTCAATTTAGATTTTAAAGCTGTTCTTTTTCGTCCCTTGGGAATTATGTTTATACAGAATTTGCCCTGTGATAACACTACGTTGCGCCTGGAAAGTTCATAGAATAGGGTTCCACAGACACACACCTTTGTTAATTTATTTCTCAAGTAGTCATAATAGCATAAAATAACGATTTGTATTTATATAATATTTATTTTTGAAATTCAATGAACAACAGTTGTTGTTCATAAAAGACTAATGAGACGAATATATTTTTGTTTTACTAAATTTGAAATACGGGTCATTCTTGTGATTCCGGTATATAAAGTGTTACTTTTAACTAGATATAGCGTGTTTTTCACTGTCACATTTAACAACATCTGTAAATGTAATATGTTAGTTATTGTAGATAAATGTTACCTACGAAATGCGCACCGATTTCAGATTAAATGTGTAAAATACTGGGAAGAAAAGAAGGTCACAACATATGGTCACGTGACTGTAGAGGTTATGCATACGGAAACGTTTGACAGTTATGTCGTGCGCCATCTTAAGACCACGTATGTAAGTAAGCCTCCTGTTACAGTCTTAACATTATAACACTAAATGATATCAAATGTCCCATTAATCAGAAAAGATCAGTGATACTAAACTATAACATACATGTGCAGGTCGATATGCTGATCACATACTGTAAAATCATTGATTTTCGTTGACATTAGATTTAAACGAAATCGTGGAAAATTAGTGTCCCACGAAAATTAATGATTTCACAGTAACAGGGACGCCTTATAACAGGTCGATATCATACTATGTCTGCCGTGCTTGGCGCTCGATGTAAGGGTCGTTTCTAGGACGGACTGATTGTCGGCAATATTCAATTTGCCTTTGTAATATTATCGCAGTGTCCGCGAGTGGGCAAGCATTTTATCTGACAGAAATGCAATCGGTGTGACGCAACAAGCAAACAAACAATCAAAAAGGGAAACCCAGACCAGACTAAATTGTTTTGTGATTTCCTGTGTTCACTTTTAATCCTAATTAAAAAGATGATCACTCGAAGATATAACTTGTTCAAAATCTATCATGTGGTTATCATGGTGCTTGCTTCCAGAGACACGGGCCGCCCAGCATGGTGACGCAGTACCACTTCACGGTGTGGCCCGACAAGGACGTCCCGGCCACCTGCCGCTCTCTGGTTGGCCTCTGGAGGGAGGTCACGGGGAACCAGACCTCTCCAGACGGACCACCAATTGTTGTTCACTGCAGGTAGTGTCCGGCTGATCTAGGTTTCCTGCGATTTGATCTAATATGACCCATGTTTGATGAACCTATATAAATTCTGTTAAAAAAATATACATTAAAATTCATTAAAAAAATAAAAATATAGTTACTTGCCCTGTAGACATTGTTAAAAGTAACATGTTTTGGCACTATGTACATAATTATTGTTATAATGCTGCCGTACATTCCTTGGGGAAATTAATATGATTGCAAATATGAAGGGGAATTGCCTCTTTATTTTGTACAATGAATTCAATAGTCTATTGCGTGTTTTCTTGTAATGAAAATTTAACCTACTTAACGATCAATGTTTCTATATATAGATTTTCCATTTCAAAAGCTGATTAATTTAAATTATTCATATAGATCCAATATTATTACACAGTTCAACAACATTATTGATAAGCCGTTTAAATTTGTTGTATATTGATGCCCTTCACTAAATGATGAGTTCCAAATATGGCAGTGTCTTTAAAAGTTTAGATACAAAATGCAAATTGATATTAAAACCTCTTAAAATGCGTTTTTAATGATAACAAATTCCCATTTGCAGGATATTGTAAATAGTCACATGTTTATCTTTATCAATATTTATTAATATTTATGAGTATGCATGTAACAAAATATGACTGACTACTTACCCAACGCTATATCCCCACTGTCAGTGCCGGTGTAGGTCGGACAGGGACGTTTATCGCCCTAGACTACCTGTACAACCAGGGCAGGATGGAGGGTGCCATACAACCACTGAACACCCTGAGGATGCTACGTGACCAGAGAGTGCTCATGATACAAAACAGGGTACAATCCTCCATAATGTATCGTTTTGTAATGATTCCATTATCTGATGTTTACGCAAGTACAACATGATTTATAGCCTACATATATTTCAATTTCATTGTAATGATTTTACAGGTTCTGTGTCAAACAATTTTCTTTGTTTCTCTTGAATATTGTTTGGTTCCCAATTTTTTCAATATTATGTATTTGTTTGTGTGTGTGTGTGTGTTTATTTGTATGTGTTGTTGTTGTTTCTATTGTTGTTTTTATGTAAATTCATGCACATTCACGCCAAAAGCAAGACCATAATATGAGGTTTAATTATGATTTGTCGTCGACGAGATGTAACAGATTTGACAACGCAGCACTATACAAAGCCCGATATCCAATTGAATGTCGCGTGTTAGTCGTGCAAACCAGATTTGATAAAATGTCTTTAAAAAAATAGATGTGAATGAAGAGGATTGGCCACCCGTTCTTAAACGAAGCTATCCTCGATATATACATATTTCCTCTTAAATCAAGGATCCCGGGGACACCAACATAATTGCCAAAGAGAAGATTTTTCATTTCCGATGTTTCTTTCCGTGGAACTGTTGTAAAACAGATAAAATTTAAATTTACCAGCTTCAGTACGTGTACCTCCACCAGGCCGTGGCAGAAGCCCTGTACCTGGGCACCGAGGGCATCCCGGCCCACATCTTCCAGGACATCTTCGACAGTCTCACACAAACCGATTTAACCAGCAAGAAAAGCAATCTTCTTATGCAGTACGAGGTGAGTACAAACATAAGACGCAAACACATATGTTTTTTAAAACATATACGGATGTTTGTGTTGGTTTAAAACTTCGGAATTCTACATTTCTAAAATAAGGTTAAATTTCGAACGTTAGGATTATGTAATTGATTTAAATAAAAACAAAAACACACACATACACTTATCAATCCCTGTAACTTATTAATTTTCAGATGGTGCAAAAATTTGGAGGATTTTGGTATGACCAGTCTGATTCAGTCTATCAAAATTTTACCACTGCAGTTGCGGAAGGTTGGCTCATTAAAATAAATCAGATTTGAAAGAACATTTAAAAAGTTAATTTTACGCAGTGTTTGGCCAATACAAACTTCTTCTAAAAAATATATGTATGAATTTTCTAAAAATGCAATCAAATAAATACTTTAATGAACAATAGCATTGATCTAAGGTTTGTGTTTATAAATCTTGATTATTTTCATCAGGTCAATAACAAAGCTCCTGGTAGATTGAAATGTACAACCCGTAATTTCGATTTTTCAGTCGACGAGTTCTCGCCAAGTAACAGTCAGAGAAATTCGCAGATCATCCAGGATTATGGAGCCATCGAGTTACCGGTGATAATAAGTTTTTTGTGTCGTTGCTATACATATATACAGAATTGTCGTCATTGCTTGGATTTTTCAAATTCTGATAAATACTCTGTTGTTGTTGTTTTTCAAATAGATTTTTGAGTATGCATTTAGTTGTTTTCGATAGTTAGAAAATTAGAGAAAGAATAATTTTATGGCATTATTTCTGTATTACATAATTAAATAAAGATTTTTAATTAAAGTTTACTCTTTATCAAACATCACATTTTCTGGGGGCCTCCGTGGCCCTTCACCGCGTGGATTCGAATCCCGACAGGGTAATTCGGATTTTCATGTGACGAAATCTTCCAGCTGGCTTGCGGTAGGTCGGTGGTTCTACCCGGATGCCTCCGTGCATTCGGGGTCTTCCTCCACCTGTAATTAGCTGGACGTCGCTATATGACTGAAATACTGTCGAAGCCACGGTAAACCCAAATAGTCAAGTCTGATTTTCTCTTCAAAGAACTATGCCAGTGTGAACACATTCATAGTGACGGCATCCCCAGTCGAGAACAAACTAAGTGACTTCTGGTCACTTGTATACGATCAGAATGTGAAAACCATCGTTATGGTGACAGAAACGTCGTTCCCTAGTTTCAAGGTAAACGTTTTGAAATTTTGTGGAGCCTGGATGTTTAATTTTTTAATGATGTATTTCTGAGAAAAAAAATGAGTTTAATCTAGATAATGAACTAATGTGTATAATCTTAAGACATGGCGGTAAATAACACACTGCTTGTAACCATGTATAATGGTTTTCATTTTTTGAAAACGGTCAAAGTTATGAAAGTTGGATTTCTATATACAATGTTCAACAAAGACTAGAAATATATGAAAAATATAAATTGCGAAGAAAAAAACAACAACAAAGAAACATATGTATGATAATGAAAATCAAATATACTGCTTGGTAATCCAGTCTGTCGATTAAAGATCGGCACAGTACATGTTAGTCATATTCGTTGATTCATCTGATGTCATTTTGTTGCAGCCCAGCTGTTTGTTAGGAGGTGGAAAGGTGAAGAACGGTGATCTCAGAATCGCCGAGGTTGGACAGAAGAATTTTTCATTTGAGAACGAAATGACATTTTTCATAACAAAGGTAAACTGTTGAAATACGTCTCCCCCCCCCCCTTTTTTTTCAAAGAAAATAATTCAATGCATATCTAATTCTATGTGTGATCCATGATAGTAAATGATAGGCATTGAATGTTTGAAAGAAATATTACAGTACAGTTTCTTAAGAGTGCAATATATCACTTATATTTTAACGATTGAAAAAACAAAGTCATGATCAAAAATGTTAAACATTTTAAACAAATGTTTAGCGAGTAGAAAAAAAAAAGATACGAAATACCTGAATTATTTTGATAATTATTGTGTACGTTTTATTTTTTATTTGGGTAAAGAGGAGCTGATATCTTAAAGTCCAATATTATAGTATTTATCTGTAAATCTTTTCGATAATGAAACAAAGTAATTCCATATCAGGGTCGTTCAAAATTAAATAAAGAAAAAAGAACATATTTTGAAAGGAGAGAGTGTAAATATACAAAGTATGGATTTTATAAAAATCGTACACTGCGACAAAAATATAAAACTTACTGAGTTCTTGTCAGACCTTATTATACCACGCCCAGTTTTTTTTTTGTTTTTTTTTTGCAGGGCGAGGACGGGGGAAGAACAGTAAAACAATTCCAGTACACGGCATGGAAGGATCGTAGCGACGTCCCTGGGGACATCCCGTCCGTGCTGGAGTTCCTGGAGCAGGTCCAGCGCTGGCAGCCCCATCTGTCCAAGGGTCAGCCCGTCTTGGTCCATTGCGGGTATGGAGTACTCTTACTCCAATAAAAATTGCCATGGTCATGGGCCACTGATTTGTATATACTGTAGGAAAGAAAACGAAATGGTTATGCTTTCTTACAACTATCAAAGAAGTTATATACTTTTACTAAAATATTCAGTTAAAATATTTCTCGTCACCTTTCTGAATGAAGTTTGCCACATAGTGTAATATAATTTGTTATATCAAGATAAAGAATATTTTGGTTTCAGTATTGTTACGGAAGGAAAACACTTTAAATTATGAAACTAGTTATGTCGACATCGTCAGTCTCGTTATTTGAAATCATAATAGTACATAAATTCATCAGTGAACTGATAAATGTGCCGCTAGGTTATTGGCCCTCTGAAAAAAAATCAAAATACAAATATATATTAATCGGTAGCCACAATGTTTCAGCAATCTATATGAAGATCTCTGTATATGTGTTTCATGATTTCCACTAAATCTATCAAATATTTACAAACAATTTTATTGAATTTTTCTGAATATCAGTGACGGGTTGTTCCGTAGTGCCGTTATTTGTGTGTTGCTGAATGAACTACAACGACTGGAACGAGACAACAAGCAGATCAATATCCTGGAGTCAGTCATGACGATGAAGAAAAGGAACTCTGGACTTATTCGTAGTTTTGTACGTAATCTACTTTAGAAATTTTCATCAGATTGTACTAAAGGCAGTTACAAATGACATAATGTTTAAATGTACATGTCCATAAAATAAAATATAAATTTGGACACATTTTGCTGATACATGGCATAATTATAATCAAAATACTAAACCGTTTTTATCCTACCCTCAGAAAATCACTAATATATCTAAAATTTGTATGACTTCTCCAGGCCCAGTACCGCTTCTGCTATGACGCTATCAACATACATCTCAACAATTCTGTTGTATATAACAACGTGTAAGGCTGCCGCTGTTGCTGTACCGGAAATGACGTCAATGAATCTTCTCAACCCTTGCAGCTCGGGCGTCAGCATGTTAATCATTTACATTCACCATATAAATACCATGCATATCAAAATATGGTATTATAATGATGAATGTTTTATGTTATATGTGTATAATTATTAGCAAAATGACATTTTCCGTATTTGGTCGCTTATTTGATCAGCAGAAACTTCGTGTTCAAACCCGTTAAGTATATATTCGAAATGGAAACAGGAGGAGCCACTTCTTTATTCTAAACCTGAAACCGATCTAATGAAATCTAATGAACTGTAACCAGAGTGAATTCGTTTTGGTATGTTTTATTCTGGATATCAAGAACCAGAATAGGAATACTTGACAATAACGTACATAAATGATTATGAATAATATGCTTTTGTCCAAATTGCCTTTTTCAATAAATGTAAGCTACAGCTTTATTAATGTTATATTAACTATATAATTATATATGTTTACAAATGAATTACATATAAAATTGTTAAATAGAGCTAGTCGTTTTATGCTCCGGGATAGACATATTGAGGCATATTGTTTTTGGTTTGCCTTTTTGTTTGCCTTTTTGTCACAAAATTTTAACCTTGACCATAACACAAACATCCTTTCACTTACAGCCCCAGAACTTCACAGGTGCATGCACCTTGATGGGCTCTATCCGCCAAGGCCAAGACCCCCCCCCCCCCGGGGGGGGGGTCTTGGCCTTGGCGTAGCGCTTGATAAATTATGGAAACGGATTTCTTTTTATTTCTTTTTTATGGAAGATGCAATTTTATTTCGTCGTATTTACTTCGAAAATCTTATTCTCAAGAGTAGCATTTTTGTTTGTTTTTGTTTTGTTTTTAAGGAAAATTCAATTTTATTCCATCGATTGAACTTTGTATTCTACGCCACACCAGCTCAAAATCCTAAAATAAAACACATTCATACGAAATGTCAGCTATGTCTAATCAAAGTAAAAATAACCATCGGCATTTAAGAATATTTTCATAATTAAAACAAATATAAAATACATATACATGTTTTTGTACATTTGTTTACTATATTATTATGGAATTTCATTCAGTGAATCTGAACAAAATAGTAACTAAATGAAACTTTGATACATATAAATACTACTCAAAAATTGCTGAGCACCACACTGAAATTGCTATAGGTAAATACATCTCGAAATTCAAATGACCATAATGTCCATACGGCTAAAAATCCTTCCAATCGTACTTTTATACCCAAACCATTAATTGCAAAATTCTTAAAGTCTGAAATCACAGATTTAAAAAATATATATATATATATAAATAAAATCACATTTTAACTTTAAATTTTCTGACACATTGATTCGATCACCACTAAGTGCCAATTTGTAGTAAAATAAAAATAAGTTATCTCGTAATTATAAAATACGAAAAAGTAGTTTCTAACGACCCCGAGATGCTGATATGACCGTTTTCTATATATTGCATTATCAATTAAAATGTTCAAAACATTACAATGACTTGAGGAAGTGTTTGTTAGAAATCTAAACGCCAAGTACAACTGAGTGAGAACATACATTATTTAGATTTAAGAAATTGTCCATATTGGTAGGATGTTAAAATGCATATCTGAGCGAATTTAATATATTAGGTGTTCAAGTTTCAAATAGATATTGGAAACAGAATAACTTCACCTTTTGAAATATCGAAGCTGTATAACGTTATCTGCGTAAATGTACTAGTGCAAGACGGCTGGTGACACCAGTATGTTCAAGAAACATAATTTTCTCATAGGAGTTTACAGAAATGCGTCCGCCATTATCGGAAAGGTTCACTGGTAATTTACTATGCATACAGTACCGTAAAAGGTCACCGAAACAAAATTACTGAACAACATTCTGACAAGAATGAAAGTCCTATAAAAATGGCCGAATCATAGAAAAGAAAAGAAACATGCCGACCTTGATGTGTTTTTCTATGAATTATTAGATAGCTTGGGGGCATATATCACACTAAAAACAATTTCCCTTTGTCATAATATTTGATATAAAAAAATTAGCTCGAGGAATTGGAGGCATTCATGATTTCCATTGTTGAAGTAAAAGACCATACCAAAGAAACACGAGGAACTGGAACTATGCATGGTTGCCTTACAACTAAATGTAATTGGGCGAGAAAAAGGGGGCAACCTATGTATTTTTTCATTAATATTCATGACGTTCCGAACGTTTCCAAATGTGATCGGCTTGTTTGCTACTTTATTAGGTAATCTTCGTGTGTATTCGTCAGTTAAAAAGTAGGCATTTTTTTGTTTTGTTTTTAAGATGATTTTTGTTATGTCCATATATCATATATTTGTCTGCTTCAATCTTTCGAACCGCGTGGGTTCGAATCCCGGCAGGGTCATTCGGATTTTCATGTGAGGAAGGCTTCCAGCTGGCTTGCGGTAGGTCGATTGTTCTATCCGGATGTTTCCGTGCATTCGGGGCCTTCCTCCGCCAGTAATTAGCTGGACATCGCTATATGACTGAAATCCTGTCAAAGCGACGTTAAACTCAAATAGTCAAGTCAATCTTTCAACTTTCTGGGAATGAAAATGTAGCACGCTATATTTTCATACAGTTTTTCAATATACAATTTTCTGTCAAGATTGGTAGAGATAAATGTCAGACCGAATACGTCTTTGATTGATGAAAAAAAATCATATTTTGATTTAATTACCAAACTTATAACAACGCAATGGTATACATGTACAATGTAGATAGATCAATTATAATAGTGCCCTCTATTATAATGTAACATCCAACACAATGCAGGTCCACACAAAACACACATTATTTTATCACTCGTCTTCAGAATACAGTCATTGTGCATTGTCGTACCTATTAACACTCCTACACTTCATCTTACATAAATTTGACTTCTGGAGAGAAAGAAAAAAAGAAAATGCACAGTATATAAAAAACTAGTTGACTTCCATTGAAAATTTGTACATTGTATATATGGAATCGTCCCCCTGTTGATACCATGCTGGGTATTTCACGGTCTTATCTGGCTGGGCCTAACAGAAGCCTGAAATATATTAATCACATTCAGAACACTGGCTCGGGGATTATATATACATATTTATGTTATATAGAGTCTCTGACCTACTCTAGTGATAGGATAGCAGAGACTTATAAACAGTGCGTAATTTTTGCGGTTTAGGGTATTCTTTTTCTTTTGACTGCTGATAGTAACACACATCTTCAAAGGCAAACATGTAAAATGATTGCTTACTGATTAATTTCCTTAATTGCGTCTTGCTTTGTGGTAGGTTGTGTGTTAATGGCAAAAGTAATCGAACATATAATTGACTAAACAAAATAACCATATCAATATTATATTACTTTAAATACCATGAATATGTATTGGATTTCCAACCTCGTCCAGATCTCTTTGAAGTCTCGTTGGCCGCGCGTGACCTCAGAAAATCGATGTAGGCAAAGAATAAGCTGCCAATTTGTTTGTTAGTCTGTGGTGATAGTAAAAAAACCTGTAATAATCGCTAAGAATGTAACAGAACTCAAAAGAATTCATTTTATAATGTAAACTAAGCGTAAATAAGTTCAGCTGAGTTATGCGATCTATCACAAATGATTTGTTCATTGGTTTAATACAGTTATATCTTTGCCTTGTAAAATGAGACATTAAGTAACCTTTAATTATGTCGATTCTAATGAACTTTTCATAATAAAAATTCGGTACAATATTGAATTTACCATGATTATGAATTACTATTGCACATTTCAACAAAATTTGAAAGTTAACTCACAGGATAAATGAAAACAAAAGTCATTTTTGTTTTTACTGCCTTAACATGAAAAGTTATAAAACGACTTTCTTTACCAACATTCTTTAATTATTTATGATTTAGATTGCTAAGATAAAAAAGAAATACCGGTAATGTAACACAGTAATTTGTTATGAAAAGTCATTTCATAATGGGTGATTGAAGCCACTGTGCTGTGAACTCCCAGGATAGTGACATTCTCTTATCTCGGAAGGTGGTAGAGGTGTCACCAAAGGAGGGCATTTAAAGCAGCTCATTAACAGACGATCGGTAGCAATAAAAAATCTACTCTCCGGTGAAGACTTTGTTACTAGACAAGTGTGTCACATTGCACGAGAAAACGTAAACGCAATTTTTGTTGTCGCGTTGCAGTCTAACCATGGACTTGCGGAGATTGGTTTTACTGCTCATATCGAAAGTGACAATATGTCTTACATTAGAAAACATACTCTTCGGTCGTGGTTATCAAACGATTGACAAAGTTGACACACATTACGGTATTTCAGTGCTAGATTGCAAGGACCGCTGTTCTAGAAAAGAAGCATGCAAAGCAGTTGAATTTATTACGCGTGGGAATATTTGTCTGCTGTTGAGGAATAACAATTCTGATGTTGTTGTTGAACGAACCGGAAGATTGCTTGTAACGGCTGCAACAAAACAGGTAATATATATGAAGTTATGATAATTTGAATGTTGACCAACACTATCCCCTGAATGTTACTGAAAAGAAAGACGACCCCTTCATCCGTTATATGATCTGTTTTGGTTTGAGAGTATGTGGAAGTTTTCCTATTTTATTGATTTTTTTTTCATTGCCTGAAGATCAAAAGGGCTCCAGAGGAACATATATTTATCGAAGGAGGGGACCCCCGTGGTCGAGAGGTGCAGCAGCGTTATTTATTTCAAGCCTCCATAAATATGAAAAGTACAAAGAGGTCGGTAGTTCTACCCGGATGCATGCATTCGGGATCTTCCTCCACTTGTAATTAGCTGGACGTCGTTATATGACTGAAATCTAGATAAGTACTTGGAACTTAAAAGCAAATATAAGAGTATATGTAAAAATCATAAAGCGCAATATAATAATGATTTAAATGGAAATTTGGTTGATAATGAACACCAGTTATTTAATAGCTGCATTTCAGATGAAGAAATAATGGATTGTGCAAAGAAAATAAAGATTAATAAAGCCAGTGGGGGTACTCTCTTACCACAACACCTAGTATATGCCATTGAGACTTATTGCCATATGTCCGTCTGATGTTAAATGAAAAAAATGATGACTGGTTAATTTCCCCGAAAAGGGTCACATTCAATCATTATACCAACTTACAAGAAAGGGGTAAAATAACGACCCAAATAACTATAGGGGTATCGCACTTAGTGACATACTGAGTAAATTATATGTTTATGTTATAACAAAATGTTTACCATTTTATATTGAAGCTTATGGAAAAATCGCTGAGTGTCAAGCAGGTTTCAGAGCAGACTATTGCACCATTCATAATGCTTTTATTTTGTATTCTGTTGTTAACAAACATTTGCAGAAGAAACGAAAACCAGTGCATGTTGCCTTTATCGATCTTCAAAAAGCCTTTGTCTCGGTTAACAGGCCTATATTAATTTTAATATAATAATAATTGAAACTTTAAAACAAAAGAATATTAAGGGGAAACTTTTCACATCAATTCAGTCAATTTATAGATCAGTAAAGGCATGTGTTAAAACAAATTCAGATATTCAGATTCAGATATTTCGGATTTATTTGACTGTCCTGTCAGTTTGAAGCAGGGGTGCTGTCTCAGCCCGATTCTATTTACTATGTTCATTAATTAACTGTATACATTTTTTAAGACCAGAAACGTTCGCGGAATCCAGTTATTTCCAGATATATCTGAATTTTTTCTCCTTATTACGTATATGGGCCGGAGGCCTTTTGTACAATAAAACATTGAATTGAACTGAATTGAAATACTGTCGCGGCAAAGGTAAACTCAAACATCAATCAATCATTTATGGAATGAACAAATATTTACCATTATGGGTATTTATTTTTACTAAACATAAAGAATGATAAGACAGCAATACTCTTTACAATTCTGACTGTTGTTTTACCTATTTATCTTTGAAGGCATTTAAATGTCAGTGTCAAATTTCATTGGCATACATGCATGCAATTTTCTTTTGCTATCTTGTCGCAGAAAGAACTCATCCCGTTTAATTTGGGGGGGGGGGGGTCCTATAATAATAGATCAGGTGAAATGAAAGTTAATTTTGCCTCATTTGAAAATTAATACAGCGCTAAATAATGCTTAAATTCTTAAACTAGGTAGATACACATTCCACCATTATTTTTTATGAAAAATTCAAGGAGATGACTAAGATGAAATAAATTATTACTTAAAAACTAACAAAAATTGATAAAAAAAATAGCAAAACAAGACTATTGAAATTCGCCCTTTAGTATTTAAGTTTTATTAAGCGCTATGAATTGTTGGTGGAATTTGACCCAGAAAGCAACTGGTTTGATTTTCAGGCACTCACATGCGGCATCAAGACGTGCGCGACGAGAGAAACGTGCTCTTTACACGGACCAGGTCCTGCAGTTTGTGTTGTGAAAGGTTAGATGAACTGCGACTGCCACAAACCCAAAATTAAATTTGCATACATTTCATCTTCTTTTAGTTAATTAAAATATGATAAGAATAATTAAGAAATTATAAAAAAATACTATGATTTTCTAGAACTTTGTTACCTTGTCTATTCCTGAGCAAATATGTGTTCCCAACTCTTTAAATGTTATATTTAATTGTTCAAATGATTTAATCACAGAATGTTCGGCCATCCCATTTCACGGCAAGCTAGGCATGCAAGGAAATACCCAGTCGTTAGGAAGTTTGAGGCTTTCGTTAGGGTTCGGAATCCATATACAGTACGTGTGTACTACAATTGGAAATTGGGTACCATCAGTCACCGGATGTCTCAGTAAGTGTTGGACCGGTGTCAAAGTCAGATAAACATCCCGAATAGGATGAAGGAAATTGCTCAGAGGGAGGGAGGGAGAGAGAGAGAGAATTGCGAGAAAGTGACTTTAAGTCTCGTGTTCTTTATTATCAACATAACATAATAAAAATGCAATATCCTTTTTGAAGCATTACTTTACTTAAAATGTAATTTTCAAAAGAAATCGGTTTACAATTTAGAAGCAATTTTAATCGCGAGATTCGAGGTAACCTTTTTACTTTCTTTTACGGACATGGTGTATTTTGCGTTGTTTGTTACTTCTTAATCCTTGCTCTGTTGCTGTTTGACGTGTTGTAGCCTTGTTGTGGTTGTTTGGTTGTTTTCATTTTGAAATGATATCATAGCCAAACAGAATATTATCCAGTTGGATTCTAATGTCCCATATAACTCAAAATGCAAAGCATAAATTATTTTCAGAGTGCCAAAGTTGCGATGAGTCTCCCGACGTACCTCTCGTGTCTGCCCTTAGTGATTTTAAACTGACTGGCAAACTGATGACAAGTTGCTTCAGCTCGACAGAACATGGCTGGCTGGTAGGCAATGGACATGTTAAAGATATCGTTCGAAACAAATTTATTAAAATGTTGGAAACGTTATTAACAAAAAGGCTTTTTATAATCTGGTGATTTTCAGATGAACATGAAAGTTAGTTTTATTGACTTCAAATTTGAAATGTTTGGAAGAAATAAAAAATAGATAACTTTAAATAATCGATTTTCCAATCGTCCTTTAAAAGAATAATTCGTCACGATGTATCAAACGTTCTCAATCGTCCTTGTGTTTTGCGCTCTGCACTTTTTTTTTAAAACTTTTTTTAGGACATTGATCTGTTGTCAGGATTATATGACTCTGCTGATTATATGCCATTTGTCTAAGGGATACCACAGTTAAGCAATATCATGTTTCTTTTATGTTATGCCCACGCAAACAAAAATAGATCCTAAGGACACCTACATATCAACAAACATTGTATCTACCTCAGATTTTCCAGCGGAGAATGGACGGTTCGGAAAATTTTGAAAGATCCTTCCATGATTATGTTACTGGGTTTGGAAACATCAATGGCGAATTCTGGCTGGGTAATTTGATAAATGTTACTATACATAAGTTTTGACGTTTTATATATATATTTTTTTTTTTCAGAATAAAGTTTTCATTTACTTTTACTGTTGTATCAATACCTTTCTGTGAGTTTTCATTGTGACCTTTTAGTTGCACCTATGCTGCTCTTAAAACAGTGATACTCTGATTTCTTTCATACTAGAGCACCGATTACCATTATCAAAGGAGGGTTGTGCAAAGGTTACCCATATACCATTTATGTCCGTTTAATCTTAAGAAGGCAATGGGATGGAAACTCTTGAATGATAATCGAAACTGACTAGTCAATTTATTATTTATTACTTACAATTAAAGATCAAACGTAATGATGGTTCATAATGAAATATTTAACGGTTTTTACTGTTATCATATTAATTGCTTTATGCATCTCTGTCATTATAATAATTATAATATTCATTCTAATCTGACTAATTTGCCCGAGTATTACTCACAAGGATTTGATCAATATTTCTGAAAACATTGACAATTAGTTTTTTAGTAATGCTCTTGAGAAATACATTTTGCTCTATAAGATTAAAAAATATAATAACAACTCTTATGGGTATTATATATATATATATATATATATATATATATATATATATATATATATATATATATTGTTGACATCAATAATAGGAAGAATTTCTACTAACTCATTCATCGAGTTAATTTACTTGATTTGTTTGATCTACTGATTCCCAGGTTTGAAAACGCTTCACAATGTACTAAACAGAGACCCCGGGCAGTATGAACTGAGGATTGATCTCGAAAATTTCGCTGGAGAACGTTGTTACGCCACGTACAGCAGTTTCGACATTGCCGGGGCCAGCGACAAATACCGCCTGACGGTTGGAAGATTCGATGGAAACTGTGGTAAGGAATGCAGTTTAGCATCTGAATTTTATCTTATGACCAATTAATGTTAATTTTCAAAATAGATAAGTCGATTTTAAAATGTATGGTGGCATATGTCTACATAAAATAATCCGATAATTTTCGTTTTTGTGATATATATTTTTTATTTTCATGAAAACATTGTGTTGTCCGATTAGCTTATAAGCTTTCTAGCTGGAGAGGAAATCCGCAATAGTTCCACCCTCTGCATACTATGATAAGTGAATGGGCTCCATAAATCTCGTGAAAGAACTTCTGTTTTCGCGAAAATAATGAGTTTTATTTGATTAGAATTATTTTATTATTTGATAAATGATCTGTTCCTCTTGTATGATGGCTATACATACATGTATGGTCTAGTTTGTTTTGCAACATCATAAAAGATAATGACAAATCCTGCTATATCAAAATTATTTTAAGAACTTTTAGAAATCAAAGTACTTATTTTCAGATTGTTTTGAATTGAATGTTATATCTGCTTTGTGTTAAGTTTAATATTGATATGGTGTATACGTATATTGGTATTCCTAGAGCATATTCTCGTCGTTAACTGTTTTACATATGTCTATAGCATTTAGTTTTACATATTTTAATCTTGGAAACATATAATAAAAATATAGAACATATGTTCTGTCTGCCCTACTCCAAACTTGAGATCTCGAAGCTGAATTATATCTTATTGCTTGCTTTTTTATATTATTTATTTTTCCAGGTGATTCACTGACAATTCAAAACCAAATGCAGTTTTCAACTTTTGATTCCGACAATGATATGTATGGACAAAGTTGTGCAGATTTGTTTAAAGGCGGCTGGTGGTACAACGCTTGCCACGCCTCTAATCTGAACGGATGGTATTACCCAAATGGAGAGCATATTACTTCGTATGCAAACCATATACATTGGTCTACTTGGCTCGGACACCATATTTCTCTAAAAACAACAGAAATGAAAATAAAAAAGAAATAAAGTACATTTTCGGTAACAATATTAATCAATACTTAACTAGCTATGACCGTAATTTAATGACATAATGCCTTTTTTTTAAACCAAATGCTTGTGAAAATATGTGTGTACCCAAACTTTCCCGTTCAGCAACTATAGAAAATATTGAATAGCATCGACAGAAGCTATCAAACTTTATTGTCTCTAGTGGTGAAACGTGTCTTAACTGAATGTAGAGGAACGATTTCCTAGCGTGTGGGACCCGTAGTGGATTGATTTTACATATTTACAAGACCTTAAGTACATTCTTTTTGGTTTTGAGGGTTTCTTCTAAATGGGAAATAACTCTTTTTTGATTTACAACCAATAAATACTTAAAGTAGTTTACTACTGAACATTACTGCATCAGACTCCAATCTTTCGAAAGAGAGCTCACTTTCACTGCTTTAAAACCGAATATAACTTAAAGTAATAAATTTATCAATAAAACAATGCAACGAGTCCTCATGGGCGTCCTGTTGACGAACTCCCTAAAATATTAAAGGTAGATTTTTAAACCCAGCAAAAAATATATATGCTCTGGAATATAGTCATAATTATGAAAATATTACAAAAATAGAACATAAAATTCCTATCATCAATGCGTTGTGAGGCAATGTTTACATTTAAAGGTAAATTAATTCCGTGTAAGGTCTGAAAGCTAGCTAAAATTTGATAATTTAATTCTTAACCGTAAATCGTAAATAAGACATTTACCACTAATCACTCCCGCACCCGCGGGAGAAAAGTAAATATGACTTTTGCCTTTTGGCATAAAATGAAAATACCATTAAAGCAAACACGAATATAGGGAGTGTCTTTAAAAAAAATGGTGTAGCAATTTTGAATAACAGCTAAAATATAATTAGAAGCATTTAATGGCGTATGCTACAATTTTTCTCTTCAATAGAACTTTCTGATTTTCACAAAGGTTATGTAAAAATTGGGCTGAATACAAAATTGTAAAAATATTGAAAGGTTACAGTGCTCAAGTTAATGCCACGTTTGTATGTCCATGGTACCGTGTCTAATAAATAGCACAAAAGCATAGATATCTCGTTAGAAAAAAAATCTACAAATACATGTACAAGACACATATTTATTCATGATAGTTCAATTTATCTGACTGGCTGGTTTAAATATCCTCAGATACTTTATTTTTATAAAACTGGATAAAAACCTATAGAATATTGGATATTGCAAAAGGGAGAGAGAAAAAAATGGCTTATTTTCAAACATTTTTGAATTTCTAACTATTTTAAGAGGAATTGTTATAAATACAAACAGACGTTCTGTACTGGCGAAACAACCCTTTTAGCATAGTTGTGCTGATATTGTGACAGCTTATAACCAAACATTTGAGTATCCGATCGTCTGCAGTTGCAGATGCAATTATAGTGAGTAGAAATATATTGTCTTCTATTAAAGCGAATAATCATATAAATGTATTTTTAGAATGACAAAGAATAAAGCACTATTTTTTTGCGTCATAAAATTTTATTTTAATACACATTTATGTCATTGTTAACTCTATCTACAATTATCACTCTGTGACACGAAATATATTACACCAAAACCCTCTTTCCTAATTGCCTAATTGACAAAAACCATCGAAGCCGCAGTCATATAGTTCAATTTTCAGTGTTTAACAAACAATGGCAGAAAAATTTCGCAATCCTTCAAAATACTCACCACCATGTGGGATACAATTTTTTCAGTCATTAAATTCAATTTTTAAAGGCGTTTTCATAATATTTCCGAGGTATACTATTCAGACACTAGTAGCCAAACCGAGATTTCTGTGCGTTTGATATTTCTTCCAGCATGGTGTTTATGAGCCTCGGAAATAGGAAAAAGTCTGGCCAATAAGGAGGGTGAGGAAGCTCGACAACTTTTTCTGTTTCAGATAATCGCGTAAAATGGCTGCTTTGTGTGACGAAGCATTGTCATGCAACAACCTGACACCACGAAGACCAGTTGCTGGTCAACGGTTTGCGAAATATTTCTTTAGTTTATAAAGAACCGTGCCTTTGTAAAACTTGGAATTTACAGATTTACCCTTTGGTACGGCAATTTGAGTAGAAGGACCTTGATTTGTAAAGAAAATTATATACATTACCTTTTTGACGCTCATGGTGTGTTTTGCTATGCAAGGTTTTTGGCTTCCTTTGGATGCCCATATTTTGTTCTGGATCTTTCGCTTAAACTCATAAAAGTGAACCAACCCACGTCTCATCGCCAGTGATGATATTTGCGATAGATCGATTGTTGTATTTAGGGAAATGTTTCAACAATTATTCGGCGATGTTTACCTGAGCAAGTTTTTGCTCTTCTTCATTTTTCAAAATTCCTTTGGAATTAAATTTTTTATATCTTTGATTTTATTTGCTTGATCTAGGTTATATCTGCTTTTACTTGAACGGCATTGGCATTTACTGTCTTTCTTAGCTTTCAATATAAATTTTGCCCGTGTGTCAGGGTTTCTATATTGTTATTATTATGCATGTAAACATTGTAAATACATATTTATTTATGCATGTGTTATCAACCCATTTCTTTTATTTTATTATGGCTAATATTTAATTATGACTCTTGCTTCGGTTTACTGACTTATTTAATACTTACTTCCTTTCGAATTCAAATATTCCTAAAGTATGCCAACCATATCATCTGGCTTACAGTAATTTTAAACTGATATAAATTGTCACAAAAATGTTAATTTGTAGAGAAAATTGAATATCGCTTTAGAAATTATTTTTGACCCGTCGATTCCATATATAGGTTATCTTTTATAATGAATCGAACGCCAATGTCTTAATATTAAAAGATAATGGTGCATGGTTTGAAAACAGTGTATAATCTTGAATAAATATAGCAAACCTTCAAATTTGTCTGTATTTGTCAATTAATAATGTACAACGCTACAAGTATAACAAGTCGATTTATGTGTATTGTTCTCTGTATTAAGTTACATTACAAATTCGTATTCCTTGAGACTTGCACATAACTTATAGAATATCACACACATTATCTTTAGGTATGAAGCATACCTAGGCATGGATATATCTATTTCCAATTCATCTATCATGCTGAGTATATGGTCATTTCTCAATAAATCTCATTACGACCTACACGTTAATTAAAGTCTTCATATGCATAAACTATACCCTTATCTTGATCCTAACTATTTTCATTTTATTTTCTGAAAAATGTCGAAATTATAAATAACATATGGTGTTGAGTTCTCTGGTGCTACATATCGTCCATTGAAAGCCAGAAGGGACTATCAGCTTTATTTTTACATATGCTGATAACCCCTTCTGGTTTTCAACGGACGATATGTAAAGTATAGATAAATATCACTGATAAAAAATTGTTTGTCTGTTTTCAACAACACGATGCAATCTACATCTTTCCTAACTAACTTTGCATTTTTACTTTAGTTATTTCTAACATAATACTTAGCCCTTCGCTGTTAAGTTTGCTCTTTTGTTTTGAAATTTTCTGTAGGAATGATATATTTAAAATCCTTGTAAATCAACTTGTGATTTTGATTCGTCCATTTTTCACTCAAAAAAATATCATAGTTGCTTAAAAAGTGATAACCTTCCCTTTCCAACCGCGATAGTCCCTCTGCATTTCATGCTACTCATCGGATGACACTCTCGCCCCGTCCTATTCGTTTCCGGTCCCCCCCCCCCCTTAACAACTTGTCGATGCTAAAATAGGCTTCTTTCCCTTTTTTACTGTCAAGTTACATAATTGGTATCAGCTGCTTCCGGGTAGCTATCACATCCGGTGGGTATTGCTGACTTACCCTAGTGGTTTACTCAAGTTTGTTAATATTATTGTCATCTTCATCTAATTAATGTGAACCACCACCAATGATGACAGTGATTGTTTTGTTTTTGTTTTTATAGAAGTGTAGAAGTCAGTTCAAACATAATATTTAACATGTAAATAGATTTTTATTTCGGTTTAGCATGTCTATATTTTGTACATTTTGAGAAAACATATTTAGGCACTTGCCTACTGTGCCTGAGCGAAGCTACGCCAGTAAACTCTTAGATAATATAAAACAAATATGTATCATTATTATTTAACTAAGGATAAAGGATTACAAAGGACTAAGGATTATAAACAACAATGGCATCTTAAAATATATATAAACATGAAACGATAATCATTAGCAATGAAGTCAATATGTACACCATGTGCTGCAAAATACCATAGATAACAGTGGCATTTCTATGTCAAAGATAGTAAGAACTGTCATGCTTTAACGACCACGAGAACAATCAATTCACATATGGACAAAACCTTTCGTCCTGACGAGAATGGTATTGTACCACAGTTATCGACTGCAACTGTCTATTAGCACACGCACAAAAATCATTTCGTTATCTATTTACTGTGTCTCTATTCATGCAATTCATTAATAAACAAAGAAAATAACATCGGGCTTAATTTACAACTCTGTTTAAAGCCAACCGGACAATAAATGCCCTCACTTATATCATCAACATGTCTTACCCGTGTACTAACCACTGAATATTTAGACTTAAAAGAATTAATTAATTTACCTTTAATCTCACAGTTAATCAGAATCTGAACCAATTAACAATTATCAACATAGTCAAAGGTCTTCTTGAAATCATTAATATTTTTATTTTTCTTACTTATATATTTACATAAAACTAAATTCAAAATAAAGGCGATAGCATAAGTTGTATTACCTCTCTAAACCCAGTTTTTCTACTCTGTGAAATCTAATTCTAATTTTGCCCCGTACGTGTATTTTAGAAAATAATATGTACACATCATATATAGATATTTTGCATAACTCAAAACAGTCCTGTTAGGGGAAGCAAAAATGCGAAAATAAATTTATGTGCCATTAGTATAGGGTTGGTATACTCGGAGTGTGTTGCGGACGGACGGATTGACTCTGTTTGTACAAATGCCAGTCCCAGTGTATATATGTACAGCTCCTACAAAAACAAAAATCAGAGTGTACTCACATAAACCTGCCTATTGTTAAGTGGTCACTGCTGTTACTACACTGTTGTTCAGGTTGCACAGTGAACACCTGATGCTCTTGTGTATTACCAATATACGCCTATTGCTATATATCCTTCACAAATAACTACATATTAATGATGAAAAATTAAAGATTTTCATTCGAGATACATTGGAATTATAACACAAAAAAGGCACGATTTGCTGTTCAAAGGCTACCGGAGTTGGATTACGGTATCTCTGTATCGAACTTGTGATAGTGAGCCCATATACATTGTGACCAAGTTTGGTAAAGATCGGTTCATGTTTTTTAGAGTTAGAGAGGGACGTTGTTAATTAAGCAATTTTTCATCAATTCAAGGGCCATAACTCTGGGACAATCTAGACAGTTATTGAACTTGGGCGAGATATTGTTCCCATGTACAATGTGACCAAGTTTGATAAAGAATGGTTCATGTTTGTTAGAGTCAGAGAGCGGACACTGTTAATCCGCTTTTTTTTATTAATTCAAGGGCCATAAATCTGGAGTGTCTGGGACATTTAGTCTGGTTATCGAACTTTGCCTAGATATTTTCCCATATATTGTAACCAAGTTTGGTACGGATCGGTTAATGTTTGTTTGAGTTGGAATGCGGACACTCTTCATTTAACCATTTTCATCAATGAAAGAGCAATGACTCCCAAGTGTCTGGAACAATCTGACTGTTGGAAGGAATTGAGATGTTGTGCCCATTTATATTGTGACCAAGTTTTGTAAAGATCGGTTCATGTTTGTTCGAGTTACAGAGCGGGCACTGTTAATTAAACCCTTTTTCATCAATTCAAAGGTCATAACTCCGGAATGTTTGGAACAATTTGGCTGGTTATTAAAAAGATATTCTGCGCATTGTGACCCAGTTTTTTTTATATTGATTTTATCCCTGATGAAGAACTAATATATGGTCGAAACGTTGGACAAATAAATTCTGTCATCTACTCATTGTCTTGAGATCGTTTGTTATATATTTCTACTTATTTTTATATTTAATATGTAAAGAAAGACCGTTATTTCGTGCAAGCTTATGAAACAAGATAACTCACGTTTAACTCACAAGCCAATTGCCATCAAAATATTAAAGCTAGATTAAGAGATCACTTCAGACTTTCGGCATAGTTCTGATTCAAATTCGAAACAAGAATACTATAATCATTACAGAAACACAGACTTTGAACCTTATCTGGCAAAGATCTCCTCAGATACATTTAGAAGAAGAAAAATTAACTCGATTTCGTGTAGGAAATTGATATTTGGTACAGAAACAAGAATATAACATAACAGGGACATTTATAGTACTTAAGGTCTTAAATATTAAAATGTTATACACATTAGCGACATTTATAAAAGAAACTTTTGATATTCGTAGCATTGCCCTCAAACGGTTCTATTTGAAATTCCTATTAACATTGAACATAACCATCTTCTTTTTACAGTATAAGAATACATGAATAATATTGTTTGATTTTTCTAATGTGTCTTTATTTGAATTTGTAATAGTTGTTCCTGTTTGGCTTATGTCGTTTGTATATTTATATCTTTGTTCGCCATTCCTCTGAAACTGTATGTGCATATTTATTTTATGTTGTATATATGGCAAAATACTTTAATGTCGATATGCCAATAAAGATTGCGTTGAAAACAACATCGTGAAACCGTTTGGCTTTAAAAAGGTATGTTTGTTTTTAAAATTTACAACGGGAATCGAATAAACAGTACTGGTATTGCTTCATTCCTTGGTGCTAAGCATATCAAGTTATTTCAAGGACTGGTTGGTCCGGTATCGGGATAATGTGACTTGGTCTGGTATCATGCCACATGTCTACGGCGTGATACTGCATCACTATATCTCTCAGATATGGTTGACAGTTTCCACAATATTGTCGGCATTATGTTCAACCAAATAATGTTTTTACAAATGATTGAAAGCGATTTTCAAAGTTAATCGTTGTAAATAAAACACAAATATTCAAGTTTAAACGGGGTGGGTGGGAGTGGGGAGCAAAATATTACTTGAAAAACAGTAGTATATATACTAGAGGTGATCCGGAATTAACCGGACTGCGGCTATTTACGACGCACACGCAGAGAAATAAGTGAGAAACTTATCAATATTTTATCTATAACACCAGATAGTTTTATCTCTGTAGCACAACGAACAAAAAAAACATACAATTGAACATTACGTTCGTAATCTACAGTCGAGGACGCTCATTACGTTGGTTGTTTATGTCACTTTCCAAAATAATCCCCTCAGTCTCGTGGCACGTTATCCACTATGCCATTAAAAACCCGTGTCCGTGACATATTCTAACCTCAATCATCTCACAGGTTTTGGAAGTTGAATAAACAAACTCAGAGCAAATTTTTATCACAGCGTGCGGTTCTGTTGTACATTCGACGCCATTCCAGAAAATTGGTGATAACGCTTAAACTCTGCTGATTTAAAATGACGTTCAATACGTACTTTGCATTTAGGGGGGGGGGGGAGGTATTGTTTATTATGATAACCGTTTAAACTTTAACATGATCCTTTTGAATTAGAACCTGAAAAATGGTGCTTTAGCTACAGCGAGATACGCTTGTCGTTATAGAGAGACGAACTACTGAGTCGTGAAAACGAGTTATTGAGTCGTAAAACAATGTGCATAACATAAGTTCCTTACATCCACACCAATTTATTTCAAAAATAGGGCTATAAATTCAGACATAGAAAACAACGCAATGTACATGTACGCTGTTCCCACGTGTTCTAAGGATAATAGTCTTTATATTATAACCAATAAGCAATCTTACACTTCATCTTACATATCATAATAGCTTAATTTGCATTCTCGAAGGAGAACAAAATAATATGCATAATATATAAACAATTAGTTGGCTTTCTTTCTAACAAACGGACTTAATTATTTATGAGTTGAATAACACCTACAGCTCGTCACGCATGAATGGGCTATTGTTTGTAGTTTCAGAAGCGAGTTTCTTTTTTCGTCGTGTTGCAATGATGCACTTGTGGAGACTTGTGGTCACACTGCTCGTGTCAAAATTAGAAATATGTCTTACATTAGAAAATATACAATTCGGTCGTGGTTTTCAAACGATTGACAAAGTTGACACACATTACGGTATTTCAGTGCAAGATTGCAAGGACCGCTGTTCTAGAAAAGAAGCATGCAAAGCAATTGAATTCATTACGCGTGGGAATATTTGTCTGCTGTTGAGGAATAACAATTCTGATGTTGTTGTTGAACGAACCGGAAGATTGCTTGTAACGGCTTCAACAAAACAGGTAATATATATAAATAATAATACTTTTATTAAAATATGTCATTTATCAATGTCACGATCTTTATAAATGATGACCTACAGCAACCGTTAGATGTTATTGAAGAAAGGTCGATCCCCTCATCCGATTTATAAACTGTTGTGGTTTGAGATTGAGTGGAAGTTTTCACGTATTATTATGTTTTTTGAAAATTGACAAAATTAAGAGTCGTATTTCGTACGGCCAAACCCAAGATGACAGGAACACAAATGCCTTGTATTTGTGGAAGGCATAATTATTTACCATTATAGGCGTCTTTTGTCAAACTTCAAGAATGATAAGGCAGCAATACCCTTTAAAAATCTAATTGTTGTTTTTACCCCTTTTTTTGAAAGCCTTCATGTATCAGTTAGTATCATAAAGCAGCCACCCAGATTTATTTCTAAAGCTAGTTTATAGTCATAGTCATAACTAATACCGAAGAAAATTAACAGTTTGACATTTTTATGCTCACCGAAGGTGACGCATATAGTCGCCGCTTCGCCCTCATGGGAGGGTATTTGCGGGTTATGGAATTTGGGTTAGGGTTAGTTTTATGGGGTTTCGAGAGTACAATTGGCACTTGTGGGCTGATTTGTTGCTTGTGGGGTGCAAATTACGGGGTGCAAAAGGGGCCAAAGATCAAAGGAAAAACCCCGCAAATACCCTCCCATGAGTTCGTCCGTCCGTCCCGTCCATCCGTCCGTTCGTCCGTCACACTTCCTTGTCCGGACTATTTCTCAGGAACTAACGGCTTGAATTCAACGAAACTTTATGGGAAGCTTTATTACCAAGAGGAGATGCGCATATCCTCAGCATGACCCGGCTCCTAAATTTTTCAAAGAGTTATGGCCCATTGACTTTTCGGCCTATAGTACATATTGCATGATTCTTGTCCGGGCTATTTCTCAGGAACTAATGGCTTGAATTCAACGAAACTTTATGGGAAGCTTTATTACCAAGAGGAGATGCGCATATCGTCAGCATGCAAAGAGTTATGGCCCCTTGACTTTTCGGCCTATAGTACATATTGCATGATTCTGTTCGGGCTATTTCTCAGGAACTAATGGCTTGAATTCAACGAAACTTTATGTGAAGCTTTATTACCAAGAGTAGATACGCATATGTCGGCGTGACCTGGTTCCTCAATTTTTCACAGAGTTATGGCCCCTTGACTTTTCGGCCTATAGTTCATGTTGCATGATTATTGACCGGGCTATTTCTCAGGAAATAAAAGCCTTAATTCAACGAAACTTTATGGGAAGCTTAATTACTAAGAGTAGATACGCATATCGTCGGCGTGACCTGGTTCCTCAATTTTTCACAGAGTTATGGCCCCTTGATTTTTCGGCCTATAGTACATATTGCATGAATCTTGTCTGGTCTATTTCTCAGAAAATAATGGCTTGAATTCAACGAAACTTTATGGAAAGCTTTATTACCAAGAGAAGATTTGCATATCATGGGGGTAACTTTGTCCCTCAATTTTTCACAGAGTTATGGCCCTTTGACTTTTATGCAAACGGTATATCTTGTATGATTCTTGTCCGGGCTATTTCTCAGGAACTAATAGCTTGATTTCAACAAAACTTTATGTGAAGCTATATTACAAAGAGGAGATGCGCATATCTTCGGCTTGACCCAGTTCCTACATCCTCCCACCCATTGACCAAGGTTTTATTTGTAACAATGACGTTCTTCGGGGAGCATCTGTCAGTTCTACTGAATTTCTTGTTCTTTGCTGTTTTTGTCGCAGAAGAAGTAAATCGGTGGATCGGCCGGGAAAGGGTTATATTCCTTTACTATCATTATAGATCAATTGTAATGAAAACAAATTATTTTATTGTTTGATTGGGGAAATTGATGCAGAAAACAAAATCATCTGGTTTGTTATTCAGGCGTTCACATGTGGTGTCAACACGTGCGGTACGAGGGAAACGTGCACTTTAAAAGGAGCTGACACTGCAGCATGTGTTGTGGAGGGTGAGTTATTGCGACTGCCACAAACCCAAAATCAAATAAGCATGCATTTTGTTTTCAATTTATGTCCTTTGCCAAATTGTGTTTCGAAAATACTGATTACGAATATAATCTGCATCTCGTATTTTTTTGTAATTAATCAGGGTGTAGTTTAAACACTTTTTATGATGTATTATTTCGGGGGCGAAAATTATTGTACCTTTAAAGCCTACAATGCTGATTGCAATATGTGTTCCAGGCATGATAGGAAACTTTTGTAGAGCCTTTTAGTTTCCTATCTGTGTTCATACTGGAGGGAACTATAGGTTTGCCCTCCGTCTGTCCGGCCATCTGTCCGTCAGGATGTCCGGAAATCAGGATCCCGCGATAACTTAAAAAGATAATATTATGAAACTTGGTTTATGAATAGATAGCAGTATGGAGATTCTGCATGCCACTTTGTTTTTATTTCTTGGACCAAAATTCTGGTTGCTACGCTAACGGAAAAATTATGCAGCTTACCTGTAGGGGACTCACGTGTTGCGTGCAACACACGTTACTTGTCCATACCTATGCCTAAGCAACTCTTTGAATATTATATATAATTGTACATTATATTTAATTGTTGAAATGATTTTATCACAGAATGCCCGGTCCTTCCATCTCACGACAAGCTAGATCTGCAAGGAAATACCCAGTCGTTAGGAAGTCTGAGGCTTTCGTTAGGGTTCGGAATCCCTATACAGTACGTGTGCGGTACAACTGGGGACTGGGTACCATCAGTCACCGGATGTCTCAGTGAGTGTTGAGCTACTTTATTTACTAACCTTAATGATCAAAGCACCAAAGCAAAGTAACATGGTACAATCAGAAGTGGATGCTAGTTTCTATGAGTGAGTTCTACTTGTAACTGCATCGAAATTAGCATTCCCTTCTTTTTTTTCTTCTTCTGTTTTTTTTTTTTTTAATTTCTTTTGTGATCCAAAGTATGCACTTGAAGGCCAAATGTATCATATGTAAAATGAGTAACTGAGGCTTTTGTATCTTATAATTTTATCAAAAATAAGTAGATTAAGTTATACTTTTCTGCTTTAAAAGTTATCTGATCGGTCTGTATATTTTTATTCACACAATTACTATAATATATATATTTTCATAATTTGTTGTCCTTGTAATCTGTATACATTGATTCAGTTTGACTATGCGGTCTATAAAAAACATCTTGCTTTTTGTAAATTTTACGGAGTGTTGCAAAAATCTTATAACGAAAGATATTTTGGTTCTATAAAAATGTCTGTTAAATAATTTTCAATATCTGTTAAACATATGATATTTATTCAATGCCAGCTTTGTTTAATGATTATCATTTTAAAATATAGACGTGATTGTGATAAAAACATATAGTGTTTGATAGTAGAATGAATTGTTGATAAAATATTATTATGTTTTAAAAATATTCATGAGGTAAATAATAAATATTGATTTTAAATATGATATTGATATGCACAAAAAACACGAGGTTTGAATTGAAGTTAGTCGGGAGACATCGCCGTTATCATAGCGCTTTAATAGTCTTGTCTTGCACACCGTCCACCATGATTTTATCATACATTTTATGGCGCAAATTATGGCAGAGGAAAGCAAAAGTAAGGTATTATATCAAATACTTGCTTCTACCAACACAAAATACCGTTGGAATTTAGGCCGGTAAGTCCAATATTTCGTTGCAGAAAATTACCGAGATATTTTTCATGCAAATTACTTGTTCTTTTTTTAACATCACATTATTTACAAAATGCAAAATCTTTTTGTACTATTTTTTCTCAGTTTGAAAGGATATTATAGTTAAACAGAATAATATTATCAAATCGTTCCATATAATTCAACATGCAAACCAAACTGCTTTCAGAGTGCCAAAGTTGCGCTGAGTCACCCGATATGAATCTCGTGTCTGCTCTACAAGATTTTAAGTTGGCTGGCAAACTGATGATAAGTTGCTTCAACATGAAAGAACTTGACTGGCTGGTAGGCACTGGACATGTTTAAGATATCTTTTCAGATAGATTTCCTAGAATGTTTGGAACGTTATCATCAAAAGGTTTTAAATAATCTGATGATTTCCAGATTAACATAAATTAAGTTTTTATGACTTTAATTTTGAAATATTTGGAAGAAATTCAAATAAGATAACTATTAAATTATCGATTTTCCTAGTGTTCTTTTGTAGAATGATGCGGTACTTTCATAATTTGAAAAATCCAGGTCACGACATATCAAACGTACTCAATCTGTCTTGTGTTTTGCGCTCTGCACTTTCTTCAGGACATTGATCTATTGTTAGGATAATGTGACAATGGATTAAGTAATATCGCAGTAAGGCAATATCATATCTCGTTTATATGCAAATTAAAAACAATCCATAGGACACCTACATATCAACAAACATTGTATCTACCTCAGATTTTCCAGCGGAGAATGGACGGTTCGGAAAATTTTGAAGATCCTTCCATGATTATGTTACTGGGTTTGGAAACATCAATGGCGAATTCTGGCTGGGTAATATGTAACATGTTTCGTTGCATTAAAATCTTTCTTTAAGTTTACATTGTCACTATTTAATTAGTACTGCTCTGAAAACAATAATACTCTGATCTCTTTTATCCCAAAGCTACCAATTACCATAATAAAAGGTGGGTTGTGCAAAAGTCAGTCAGGCAACATTTATGTTCGCGTGCATGTTGGCCAACGGCTAGACACCTATGATCGATATTCGAAAATTACAAACCATTTGGTTATTTTTACATACTAAGTTCAAAAGTAATAACATGCATAAAAATATTAATCGTTTTGATCGTTATCATTTTAATAGCATTAAGCATCTTTGTTGTTTTTTTTTATTACTTTTTGCTGTTTTATCAGCTAGTGACATAGCTGCAGAGTGTTATTTTGTCATATTAACGTATTAGTAATCAGTTGTGCTGAAGGTTAAAACGTTCAAAGTCTGAGAAAATGACTGCAGTATAACTGAATAGCATATTAATGATATATACGTTATAATGTTTTATGGCAGACAAATTTCTCTCCCAAAGAAAGTAGAATATAATATATCATAAAATTGGGTGTTTTGACTAATTTGACCCAGTATTACTTAAGCTGAATTCTTCCGACAAAGATGTTATCAATATTACTAGGTTAAAAAGTATCAATGACGCTTTTTAATTATGATTAGGAAAATAAAAAAAATAAATGTAATTCTGGTGATCCATTTTTTTCTATAGATATTTTTTATACAAACAGGAATAGCTTTAGTTCTACCCACTCAATTTCTATTTACTAGGTTGTTATCAAGCTTTATAAAAAGAAAAAAAAAGAAAAACAAAAAAAAAAACGTCCGTTCTTTATTTTTCTCTTTTTCACTTATCGATTTCATTTCCAGGTTTGGAAACCCTTCACAATGTACTTAACAGACACCCAGGGGAATATGAACTGAGGATAGATCTCGAAGATTTTTCTGGAAGTCTTTGTTACGCCAAGTACGACATTTTCGACATTGCCAGTGAAAGCGACAAGTATCAGTTGATGGTTGGAGGGTTCGATGGTACCTGCGGTAATAAATGCAGTTTAGAGTCAATATACAGTTTGTATTATCTTTTGATCACCTCCCATTAACTAGGCATTTAATAGATTCTAAACCTTATCTAGCAGTTCAGAATGTTTTTATTGAGTGTATCCCATCTAGATTTATCAGAGACGATTTTCTACTCTTTAAAAAAAACATAAACAAGAATGTAAAGTCTTCTTACAAAGTTAAGTTGTACTGTGGGTTCTTTAAGAAGTGAAATGCGTTGATGTCAAGATTTTTATATAAATAAAAAAACAAAAAAAAAACAAAGTCAACGCCTGTCTTGATAGATAAAAAATGAGACAACAGCCTCTGTGATCTTGAATTATAAGGAGTCAAAGTACTTGTTTGCAGATTGTTTTAAACTGAATTATAAAATTATATCTGTCATTACTTTTTGTTTTATATTGATATGGAGCATATGTGTTTCATAATTCCTAAATATTAAGTATATTTTGGCCATTGATTGTCTTACTTTTATCTATAATATATAGTCTCAAATAACATAATGATCGAAACATATTGTACAACCATAGGGAAAACTTTTCTATCTGTTAAATAAACAAGAGCTGTCCGTAAGACAGCATGCTCGAAAATTCGAATGCTTGTCATAAAAATAAGTATTGCAAAATAAAACTCTCTGTATCATCAAAATATATACAAAAGCAATAAACATGTACTGCAAGTTTTAAAGCAATATCTCAAAGAGTTCAGTGAAAAGTGAGTTAGTAATCAAGTAAGAAAAGGGGAAAGTTATGTCAAAAATCCAAGAAAAAGTTATGTACTTATCCATGTACAAGTGGGGGTGATGGTCAGAACCAGGTATTCGAAGTTTCAAAGCAATACCTCAAACCGCTAAGTGATAAAATGAAGTGTGAAAACCTTTACCGAGATTCTAAATAAATGGGGCATAACAATTTTGAAATTCATGACAGAGCCGGCCTCCAACACAGGCATGCAATTTCATGTGTGAATTATGAGGGACATACCTGGAAAGAAATTGTAGACAATGGCAAATTTTAAGACTTTTTTTTCTTAGTCCATTAGGCCCATAGGTATGCAAAAGTATTTGGAAGAGTTACTGTTTGTGTTTTTTCTTAGAGGAACATCCATCGAGTAAAGTGGAGATAATTCAACATACGTTTTACATATTTTCTAAGTCCAAAAAGGGCCGTAAATATGCAAAAACAACAACAACAACAACAAAAAACAAAAAAAACTTTGGAAGAGTTACTGACCCTATTTCTACTACTGTAGATTGGGAAATATTCGCGTCACTTTTATTTCGCGATTTTACCCTGTCCGTATTTATTCGCGAAGTCATGAATTCGCGAAGAGCGTATGTGCAGAATTTACGGAAATTGCCGAACGTTTCCGTAAATACGACCGAAGACGAATATTTTCGCGAATGGCCGGAACGGTTACTGTATTTAGTGAAGGTTGAAAACAACTGTTGGCCTGAGGCCCTGATTTTCGCTCACCAAACTATCACGCAAATATAATAGCACAATGCCTGTATTATGTAAATCCGTTAATGGGCCATTCATGAATCATGACGATCATTTCATCTCTTTAATGCAGCATTGTTATCCATAATTTGAGACGATACATGCGACACACTTAAGCTTTGTGTACTGACAATGTGCGAAAACATTTCTTTCAATTTTCATAATAGGGGTTAACTACATAAGTGTCACTGTTATATTTAACATATGTTCTATATTTGTAGATAACGATGTGACAGTATTTGTATTTACTAGCAGAAAAGTTGTGTTCACATTGAATATTTACGTGTAAATAAATAGTTGAATAAGCTTCTTTTTCTAATTTGTAGCACATAATGAAAACGGTCCTGGTACGGCATTTAACCTGTTCCTCGGGGCACGAGGCTTTAATGGCGGCCGATGCATTTTGATAAACTATTTATATGCATACACATGTGCTTTATATCATTTATAACTTGTTCATTTTTCCTTTATGAAAAGTATGGCTACAGTAATATTATAATAGAATCGTGTCTACTAGTATCCACGAGTCATTACCTGCAAACAGCCTTCTACGGAAAATTCTCGGCAGTTACGGCCACATTTCCGGAAATGTACGGAAGTCAAAGGTAAATATTCACGATTTTTTTAAATTCGCGATCTTGAGGCTTCGCGAATATTAGCGAAAATAAATCTCTCGCGAACATTTCCCAATCTACTTGGTCTGATGATGATCAATGCACGTGTGAAATATTGGTGACATCTGTTGAGTAAAAGGGAGATAATGGCAATGTTAAACATAAGTCTAAATCAAAAAAGGGTCATAAATACGCAAAAATATTTGAAAGAGTTACTGTTCCGGTTTCTACTAGTTGGTCTGATGACGATAGATAAACGCATGTGTAAAGTTTGAGGGACATCCATTGAGTAATAGTGGATAATATGGCACAAAACCCATAACAATTCTAGGGACACAGGCGCCGACGCAGACGCCGTGTTGACTCCAATAGCTTATAGTCGAGCTAAAATGATATCGCCAAAGTGAATTGTATAATGCTTTTGTTTGTTTTAGCCTTGGTCATAAATCGTAAATTATGAAGGGTAATTACGAATAGACGGCGAAATGGGAATGTGCAGTGAATAATACCTGTAACTCTATTTGAACCAAAATTTGAATTATCTCCCCTTTTAATCTATTTTTTTGCAAAATAAAATTAATTTACTATATACTTGAGAACAACACAACGTATGGACTTGATACATAGATAGATGGTGTATTTAATTACTTATCTCCCTTTATCTTTTCATCATTTCTTTTTTCAGGTGATTCACTGACAGTGCAAAACCAAATGCAGTTTTCAACTTTCGATTCCGACAATGATATGTTTGAATATAGTTGTGCAGATATGTATAAAGCCGGCTGGTGGTACAAAGCATGCCATGAATCTAATCTGAATGGATGGTATTACCCGAATGGAGAAAAAATTACTTCGTATGCAAACCATATACATTGGTATACTTGGCATGGATACCATATTTCTCTGAAAACAACAGAAATGAAACTAAGAAGGAAATAAAATGCATTTTGATTACAATATTGCTAAAACTATTCAAAGAAACTAAACCAGTTTTTCTGCTTTAAGAACAAAATAAACTTTTCCGTTCAGCAATCGTAGAAAATTGGAAATCGTATCACCAGAAGCGTTTTTCTTTAAAAGTCAAACTGTAGTAAGGACGTAAGTATCGTATTAATTAACTAAAAAGAAAACACTAACTGGACAATAAAATCGGTATTGATCAAATTATTTCTAAATATTATGAACATGACTTATTGCTAATTACATCTTATGCCAACAAACTCCAAGAGTGAAGACTGGCTTGTTTAACTGCGTGTGTAGGTACGTGGGACCCGTGTTGGATTTTTTTATATTTGCGTTTGGATTTGAGGATTTCATTTTAAATGGAGAATAACCTTTTTTTGTAAATTTACAAGTAATGAAAACTTGAACTTGTTTACCACTGACAGAACATCATACTTGATGATAAATAGCCCTTACACTATTAATTTGCACCAGACACCAAAGTAGGCAGAAGCGGGCCCGTTAGAGCGGCTGTAACCAGGTGGTCGTGGGTTCGATTCATACCAAGCATATCCGAGTTGCTAAAATGGTACTGTTATATACCACTTGCTTTAGGGCTCAGCCTGTACGGATTGGTCCACAATATGTTTTCCCGGTAGGATAATATGACGAGTATTATCCAGGGACAAGACTTTAAGCTATCTGCTCAGATACATTTCAAGCATGTGAAGTGTGAGAATGCGCCATAAGTGCATGTGATTAGTCATGTGACGACAAACAGAAAACAAATCTATAATTTTAAATATAGATTCAATACCGTTTCTTACGCATTTGCCTGTGATGGAGAGACCACCATTTCTTTTATAATCACGGAGAGTTGCATTTGGTGACCATGCGTCCGTAGATGGGTGTCGATAGAGGTAATAAACACTAATAGTTTGAAATTAAATTTCTATGTAAAGGTTATCTGTCAACGAGCTGTATTAAGTATTTTTTTTTTTTTGTACAAAATAAATTACAATTTGGAGCACCACCCCCATACACACACACGTACGTGTATATCTTGTCCTTTTGCTTATTCTTCTTTATCTTTGGAAATAATATCTATTATTTTTTGTGAAAGTGTTACCCAAATCGTTCGAAGAACAAATAATTCACTTCTGATACATTTTGAAACATTAACATGCATGCACGTACCTCGTTCTGAAGGGCCTGTCACACACTTCCGGTGCATCTCGCCAGGTCTAAACATTAACCGCAGCGAAAAAGCCATTTTCTCACATAGACAGAGTTCTAAAGTAAACCTTTGATTAGTGCAATATTACTGCCATGGGGTAGAAAATGAGTGAAGTTGTAATCAGTAGTTGTAGTTGCATTTTCAGCACGTTCAGTACTTTGATTACGGACTCGACTTGACTGACCAACCATTGACCGACAAATCAATTCCAATTTACACAAACACAAATACATGCTGAGCCATCTTGATTCTTAATATGTAATATAAATTGTTCTAAGGGAAATACTTGTTTGCGGTAATTATGGTCTGTTTATCTTCTTTATTATTCCTTATATCTTAAATTTTTACCTTTTGTAACCTAAATGGTGTCATTAACTTATTATTGTTCTATGGGAAGGAACATCTATAGTCCTTCCTCTGCTTGCCAGATATAAGAATAGCTTCTGGTTAGATGTTTGCCCGCTTAGCATTATGTGTGCTTCATGATTCTTACGATGAGACGGGATCCAGTCTGAAGTCACGTGATATCAAAGTCCGCCATTTATCCGCCATTTTAACTTTTTTGGTTACGTGCTGGTTTCTGTTAAGCATACAATGAATCAGTGGCGAATAATGTGTGTCAGTCTAGCAAGTGCGCTTAGGTTTAAATTGCGGCTTCAGGAAATACGATGCCATCCTAAATTGAACTTAGCCCTTAAAAAGTCATTGAATTCCTTGCTTTTTTATGTGCTACCATGAATTAAATGAAAATATGAACTTAAGAAAGTTTTGGCTGGGAGAAGTGTGCAACCATAGTAAACCAATACAGTTTGTCCTCTTCGTACTCTAAGGTTATACTAGTCCTTTGAATATTCCGTCGCTTTGTCATAATTTATTTAGATGGGGAAACATGAAAAATGTAAAATATCAGATATTATGAAGGAAAAGGGTGAAAAATAGTTACGTCTAGGTCTTATAATAAGGGCTTAGGTTATGCCTTCCATCTTCAAATGCAGAAGAACAGCTTTCACTTCATACTTCTTATTTTAGAAATGCACTGAAAGGAACCTTTGGTAGGCTAAAACTTGTGTAATCATTATCAATGGAAGGACATTTGCGTAAATAATCGGTTGATGTAACTTACACATGCATTCATCTAAATGAGAACTGCTTGCGTATACCTGCAAAGGTTATGCTTTCTATTGACTATTTCGTTTGTGTTATTGTTTCTTCTTACTACTTATAAGTATACGTAAGTTAGTAAAAGATATTGTGTACGTTTGTAATGTATTTCATGCATCACTTGTAAATCTATTGTCCTGTGGCTAGTCTCTTAGTAGTAACCCTTAAGACGAGTGCAGTTAAACGAATGAATCTTAATGGAAACGGAAACCAGGGACCAGCAAAAATTGGTTGTATTAAAAGGCGCCATGCAGCCATCCATTAGACATCCAGGATTCTATAGCTCCACCCGTTTTGTTACAGGTCGTTTAGGGGTGAAATTGCACCAGTAGCTTTATAATAACATCTTACATCAAATGTGCAAATTTCACTGATATATATTTTTCATGTTTAGATCCATTTTCAAAATTCACTCAATACCTTACCGATGGGGGACTTAACGCCGTCCGTGGTTTGAAGACGCCACCCGTGTTATTTCATGTCGTAATTGTGTGAAATTTCACAAGTTGCTTTAAAGTAACATTTTACAACAACTGCGCAAATTTCATTAGAAAATTTTATGCTTTTAATACAAAGTTACCTTTTACCTGTTTTACTCGATCTCGCACCTGTAAAGATTGTTACGGTGCTATTATGCGGATACCAAATCCGGATCTAGTGTCTTGCGGTCAACCGTTTTATCTTTAATAAGAAAAAAAAATAAAGAGTCTATAAATAAACATATAATAATTTCATTTAAGTTATTATTATAAAAGTCCCCACCGTTACTACGGCCGTGAGACTCATATAGGAATATATACACTCTATATATCATCGCGCCATCTGGATTTCTATTGGTCCTATCAATCTCAACATTTGCAAAACATAGGACGGACTATGACCTAAAACATTTGAAAATCTAATTACATATTTATTATGTTTTATGCACTTAAATTATTTTCTAAAGTTTTACCCAAATAACACGGCGGCCAGACTCAAGTAGGAATATACACTACGCTATAGTATCATCGCGCCACCCGGGTTTTTATTGGTCATATCAATATGAAATGTGGCCAATGCATACCAAAACTATGACCTTAAATGTGTGTAAATATCATTTCGAAACTTTATTCTTTAAGCGCACTTCATTTACTTTTTCATATCCTCACATATACCAGTCTGTCTCGGCGGTCAGTCTCAATAAGGAGTATACATTACTTCAATTTACACATGTTTTAATTCAAAGTCTTTTCTAAATATTGTCCAAATTTTTATATGACCAATAAAAACCCGGGTGGCGCGATGATACTCTAGGGTAGCGTATATATATCTTCCTGTTTCAGTTTGACCACCGTGGTATAGGCGAACGTGTGCGGATTTTAAAGAAGATATAAAAGCGCAATAAGCAAATAGAGTTTAAATGAAATTTACACATGTTTAATGTCATAGCATTTTTTGTTTTGACTAATTTTCAGGTTGATATGACCAATAGAAATCCGGATGGAGCGATGATACTGGAGTAGTGTATATTCCTATCAGAGTCTTAAAGGGTGTGATTTTAAAAATAATTAAAGTGCATAGAACATTGTAAATTTAAAATGAAATTTACACATGTTTGAAGTCATAGTTTTTTCTATATATTTGTCATTTTTCATATGATACTATAGGGTAGCGTATCTTCTTATTTGAGTCTGGCCGTCGTGGTATAGGCAGCCGGGTGTAGATTAAAAAAAATATATGTATTAAAACGCATAAAACAAAACAAAAACAAAAATGATATGAAATTCATACAAGATTCAGGTCATTGTCTTTTCTATATTTGGCAAATTTTGAGATTGATATGACCATATGAGTCTCGCCGCAGTGTTTTAGGGAGGAATTTTAGAAGATAATTAAAGTGCATAAAACATTGTAAATAGATACGGATTTGGTATTCGCATGATAGCACCGTACCAAGCTTTACAGGTGGGAGATCGAGTAAAACAGGTAAAAGATAACTTTATATTTAAAACAAAAATTTTTGAATGAAATTTGCACAGTTGTTGTAAAATGTTATTTTAAAGCATGCAATTACACGGATGGCGTCTTCAAACTACCGACGGCGTTAAGTCCCCCACAGGTAAGGTATTGATGTGAATTTTGAAAATGGATTTAAACATCAAAAAAAATAATTATATATATATATATTAAATAGACTGTGTGTAATGGTTGGAGGGAAAAGCGCTTGCTTGGCGTGTGTGTATGAGTGTGTGGTGGGGGAGGAGTGTGTATTTTTACATGTTTCATTCTCACGTGTCATTTGTTAAATTATGCATTGTTTGATGATGTATTGTACAAGTCATAGAAAATAAACTTGTGTGAAACTTGTGTGAATTGTGTGTATAAAGATGAGACATATATAAACAATAACATCTTAATTTAAATGTAATGTTAAATTTCATCAATTTTCAATGCAATTAACAAAGATGATATTATACAATAAAGCATTGTTAGATATCCATAAACCTATACCAAGACTGACTGAAAAGAAACACAAATCCGAATAAAATATATATATATATATATTGAGTTGTATAATGAAGTTCTCTAAATGGATCTCTTAAATTTCTTCCTGTAATGAATGATAAATTATATTTTGCTTTAATATTTTGATTTTTTATTCATAATGTCTACAGTCTATTTTAAGATTTAAAACAAGATTATAATCTACATCTAGAACGAATGAAAAGTTGCCTCAAAGCATTCTAAGCACATTTTCATAAAGCAATGGACTATCTTTATTTAGAGCATAGAAAGAGCACTGAATAATAATTCTAGGATTAATAAATTACCATTGTTTTCATTTTTCAACCACCAGCCCATTCTTAGTAAAAAAAAAAATTTCCAATTTCTTGTGTAAATACTTTTAAAAACTAGATTAGTTTTTTTTTTTTAAAAAAAAAAAATCGTATTAGTAAATACAAAACATTCATAACTACTCATCATATTTGGTTTTAAAGCTGTAATAATGTCTTTAACAAACAAAGGAAAACGCAAGGAATTAAAAAAAGGATATTCAATTGAACCAAAATGCCAATGAATAAAACTAACAAACAAACAAACACTCTCTAAATCTTCACTTATTTGCTTAAACAAACTATAGTGCATATTATGTGCTTCTGCTGAAACAGACTAAAAAAGTACCTTCAAGGAAATATAAAATAAACTCATGATATGCTAAGTACAAAACTTGATCCAGCCCTGTGTTCAATAGGCGAAGCGCTACATTTAAGCGCTTCTGTATCGAAAATTGTTTTAAACGAACACTTGGTTTTTGACTACCGATATCCAAAACAACGGAGGCAAATTGAATTTTAGCAATTTTACTAAACTTTCGAAAGATTTTGTAGATGATTACATTACCAGAAAAATACTTTATAATTCAGAGTTCATGAAGCGACATCTAGCGAAACCTAGCGCTTCGCCTATTGAACACAGGGCAGGTATTCGTAGACTTTTTTGCTCATTTTTTTTTTAATATTTGCATAGTGTATTTATGTTGGTGTCATAATAAATGGCTATCCCTTCTCTATCACTAAGTGTAAAATCTAGTGAAATATTGATTGCATACCAACCGTCTATTATTTGCTCAGATTTTTTAAAGTATATGTCTCTTAAATATAGGAAAACATGTCCTAATTTCAATCATTCTTCATCATAATGTATTTATATATTTTGTTATCATCATCAAAAACTCTGATCTCATTTTGACGTTATTTTGCGAAATAACAACAATTTGAACACCGTCAGTCATCACGTTTGCTATGTAATAATGGACGCCAAAGACCGGACGGAAATTTGAGCAAACATTTTTTTTTTTTTTGCAAATGTTTAGGAAAGACACCATCGAACACATTTAAACTACTAGAGCAAGCTAGAGGAAAGGGGTCAGTTAGCCGGGTACTTGTATTTAAATGACATATAACGTTTTCGGAATGCCGAGAATAACTTGACGACGATAACAGATGTGACTGTGATCAAACGGTGAGAGCGGTATCCATGACATCAATCTGCAGTGCCTTGCTGAGTGATAGTCGACTGACCTTGAACTGACCGGTGTAGGCTAAGGAACAGCACAAACGCATTTTTGAATATAATCTGAACACTATAAAGATATGTAATGTTTTCTCTTATGTGTTTTTGACTTTAATTAACATATGATTAGACTATAACAAATGACCCCAAATTCGGCAATGGAAAATGAAAATACTAAAATGTATTATTCATTTTATATGACATTATTTAAGTTTCAAATAATTTACATGTTGTTGTATTCGGGTTTACCGTCGCTACGACAGTATTTCAATCATATAGCGACGTCCAGCTAATTACAGGTGGAAGAAGACCCCGAGTACACAGAGGTACCCGGGTAGAACCACCGACCTACCGCAAGCCAGCTGGAAGGCTTCCTCACATGAAAAATCCGAAGTCCCTACCGGGATTCGAACCCACAGCGGTGAGGGGCTGAGAGATTTGTAGTCCACGACTGTAACCGCTCGGCCACGGCGGCCCCACA
>CM037792.1:49468089-49518089 GCA_021229015.1 Solen grandis | reverse complement strand
CAGTATATATCAGTCACGAAGCATTCCTTCTTTCATACGTTTAAAACGATATCAACATCGAAGCATGTTTTCATTAGTTTTATGTATTTTAATTAATATAAATCAAAATAGTTTTATGTGTTTAACTATATCAATTTCAAGGCATTCTTTCATTAGTTTTATGCTTTTTAACTCAATCATGAGGCATTCTTCCATTAGTTTTAAGCATTCTTTCATTAATTACTTTCGTTTAAAACTATATCAATCTCGAAGCATTCTTTTATGAGGCTTTTTTCATTAGTTTAATGTGCTTTAGACTACATTTGTAAACAATCTGGAGGCATTTTCTTCAGTTTAATGCGAGGCATTCTTATATTAGTTTTAATGTGTCTTAAACTTTATACCAATCACAAGGCATACCTACATAAGTTGAATGTGTTTAAAAAGTCTTAATTACGAAGCAGTGTTTAATCTATATCGGTCACAATAAACTACCGGGTGTATACAGTACCAGTTTCATTAGTTTCATATATCAGTCATGAGTTCGAACCTGTGTACAGTCAACGAATGTTGACAAATGCTTCCAGGCTGGACGTATATGGGATGAGTACCCGATAGGAGCGTCTTGGTATACGTGGAAGGCTGGCTACCCGTGGGACACCGTGTCAGAGAGGATGCTGAAGCCCTCGGTACATGAGGACGTTTATATCGTGTCAAACACATTCAACAGAAATAATCGCCAAACAGTGACGGAGGGTGGGCTGGAAAATGTCGAACTAGCCCTGGAACAAATGGGATTTCAATAATGATTTTATTTTGATGTGATTTGTTCCAGTATAATTATTTCCTACTATCTTATTGACATCCCAACGAGGAAAACACACACACACACACACACACACACACAAACACACACACACACGTATATGTGTTTATAAAACATGACACTTTTTGCGTAAATGTACGTGGATAATCATACATGTGTGTTGTCTTGTTGATGTTATTGAAGATAACTGAGTGGAGAATTATGCCGAAACGCCAATCTTAATAAAATATGAAGGAAAAATAGTTTTTTTCTTATGTTCAGTGAAACATTGTTTATTACTATATGAGAACAAAATTGTATTACCCGAGAAGTATATTTTAACGAATATTTAGGTTTTCGCCTCTGCTGGGCGAAAACCTATTGTTCTTCTTCTGTTGATTTTTTTTAGGTTTTCGCCTCTGCAGGGCGAAAACCTATTGTTCTTCTTCTGTTGATTTGTTTTTTTTTTTATTAGGTTTTCGCATCGCAGTGCGAAAACCTATTGTTCTTCTTCTGTTTCTTTTTTTTTTTTTTATTTTTCTAACCCTTTTTTGTGAACGGCATAGCTCCGAGGTGAGAAAAGCCACATCTATGAAACTTTTATCAGTAATAACCACGTACTTGAAGATGATCCTAACGTCGAGAAAATTTTCATTTTTGTTTTGATTTTCCCGCCAGGGGGCGTTTTATATGAAAATGTTTAATAAGCAATATCTCAATTATTTGAGGTCCGATTCAAATGCGGTTTTTGCATAATGTTCCTTGTAAATAGCCCAATAAAATATGATAGGTTCCAAAAATTTGCGTATATAAAACTTTCGTGCTACAGGAGGTTGAATGTTCGAATCTCGCAAAAACTGTTATATAAGGGTAGGTCTACGAAAAACCTACCCATTTTATTCAGAGATGAGATAGGAGAATTTTGTTTGTTGCATATGATCTGCAAGACATATACGCACAAAATATATGGGGTGGCGAATTCGGGAAATTCATGGTTTGTCCACAGTACGCGGTCAAACTTAACCAATATTTTCGAAAAATCAACATTTTAAAAGCATGACTTTTAAGGTTATTTGCAGCTCCTGAATTTATTTTTTGTTCAATCTTCATCATTATTTCACTGTTTATGCATTTTTATAAAACAAATAAAATCATAGAAAAAAAAACAGCGAAGATATGCAAAGGTCAAGGTCATATACCAGTTATTGTTATTTTTATCGGCATAAAATAGCCCTCAATCTAAAAATATTTTATAGAAAGTATATGAACAAAAGTTTTAGTTTGTGAAGAGATCTTTCCATTGGTGTTTAGTTTTTGAAGATCGGACTTCATTTGATCAAATTACCACAGTCCAAAGTTTGATCGTTTTATCAAACACGTGTAAATCCGTATGTTTCCTCTTTTTTGCAGCTCCTGACCTTATTTTTTGTTCAATCTTCATCATTTTTTCACTGTTTATGCATTTAAATAATACAAATAAACTCACAGTAAATAACGATGAAAATATGCAAAGGTCAAGGTCATTATACCGATTATTGTTATTTTTATCGGCACGAAATAGCTTCAAATCTAAAAATTATTTATAGAAAGTATATAAAATTGTTTTAAGTATTTTTCTTGTTTGGTCACGTGATTATGATTTCATACATATTTAAGCAGAAATTATTAAAAAATTCATATAAAATCGACAAGTTGATGTTTGAAGTTGAAATTTGCAAGAATGCCGTAGACTACAATGTGCAAAAAGTCCTGAAAAATTCAAGTGATTCCTTCAACAAACATGGCAGATATTCATGTTTTTCGGATAAGGGCTTGTATACGAAAATCTAGCAATTTGAAGTAAGGGAAGAAGGCGGTTATTGGGTTGGTTACCCACGATCCGGACGTTCCTACGCAGGAAAGAGTGCCCGTGTTGAAAGGTGAATTGCGATGCGTATTTGAGAGAATGAGGTGCATTTAGGATGCAATGTGTACTTAGTTTCAAACTTTATTAGGGCTTTCAGCTCAAGTAGAATTATTAGGTTTTCGCATCGCAGGCAAAACTATTGTTCTTCTTCTGTTTCTTTTTTTAGGTTTTCGCATCGCTGTGCGAAAACCTATTGTTCTCGTTCTGTTTCTTTTTTTTTTTTTTTTTTTTTTTTTTTTTTTTCTTCCCCTTTTTGTGAACGGCATAGCTCCGAGTTGAGAAAAGCCACATCTATGAAACTTTTATCAGTAATAACCACGAACTTGAAGATGATCCTAACGTCGAGATAATTTTCATTTTTGTTTTGATTTTCCCGCCAGGGGGCGTTTTATATGAAAATGTTTAATAAGCAATATCTCCATTATTTGAGGTCCGATTCAAATGCGGTTTTTGCACAATGTTCCTTGTAAATAGCCCAATAAAATATGATAGGTTTCAAAAATTTGCGTATATAAAACTTTCGTGCTACAGGAGGTTGAATGTTCGAATCTCGCAAAAACTGTGAAATAAGGGTAGGTCTACCAAAAACCTACCCATTTTATTCAGAGATGAGATAGGAGAATTTTGTTTGTTGCATATGATCTGCAAGACATATAAGCACAAAATATATGGGGTGGCGAATTCGGGAAATGCATGGTTTGCCCACAGTATGCGGTCAAACTTAACCAATATTTTCGAAAAATCAACATTTTAAAAGCATGACTTTTAAGGTTATTTGCAGCTCCTGACTTTATTTTTTGTTCAATCTTCATCATTATTTCACTGTTTATGCATTTTTATAAAACAAATAAATTCATAGAAAAAAACAACAACATAATATGCAAAGGTCAAGGTCATATACCAATTATTATTATTTATATCGGCATAAAATAGCTCCAAATCTAAAAATATTTTATAGAAAGTATATGAACAAAAGTTTTAGTTTTCGAGGAGATCTTTCCATTAATGTTTAGTTTTTGAAGATCGGACTTCATTTGATCAAATGACCACAGTCCAAAGTTTGATCCTCTTATCAAACAATTGTATATCCATATGTTTTCTCTTTTTAGCTGCTCCTGACTTTATTTTTTGTTCAATATTCATCATTATATCACTGTTTATGCATTTTTATAAAACAAATAAATTCATAGAAAAAAACAACAACATAATATGCAAAGGTCAAGGTCATATACCAATTATTATTATTTATATCGGCATAAAATAGCTCCAAATCTAAAAATATTTTATAGAAAGTATATGAACAAAAGTTTTAGTTTTCGAGGAGATCTTTCCATTAATGTTTAGTTTTTGAAGATCGGACTTCATTTGATCAAATGACCACAGTCCAAAATTTGATCCTCTTATCAAACAATTGTATATCCATATGTTTTCTCTTTTTTGCTGCTCCTGACTTTATTTCTGTTTATGCATTTTTATAAAACAAATAAAATCATAGAAAAAAAACAAGCAAAATATGCAAAGGTCAAGGCCATATACCAATTATTATTATTTATATCGGCATAAAATAGCTCCAAATCTAAAAATATTTTATAGAAAGTATATGAACAAAAGTTTTAGTTTGTGAGGAGATCTTTCCATTAATGTTTAGTTTTTGAAGACCGGACTTCATTTGTTCAAATGACAACAGTCCAAATTTATCCTCTTAAATTATTTCACTGTTTATGCATTTTTATAAAACAAATAAATTCATAGAAAAAAACAACAACATAATATGCAAAGGTCAAGGTCATATACCAATTATTATTATTTATATCGGCATAAAATAGCTCCAAATCTAAAAATATTTTATAGAAAGTATATGAACAAAAGTTTTAGTCTGTGAAGAGATCTTTCCATTGGTGTTTAGTTTTTGAAGATCGGACTTCATTTGATCAAATTACCACAGTCCAAAATTTGATCCTTTTATCAAACAATTGTAAATCCATATGTTGCTTCTTTTTTGCAGCTCCTGACTTTATTTTTGTTCAATCTTCATCATTTTTTCACTGTTTATGCATTTAAATAATACAAATAAACTCATAGTAAATAACGATGAAAATATGCAAAGGTCAAGGTCATAATACCGATTATTTTTATCGGCACAAAATAGTTCTCAATCTAGAAATATTTTATAGAAAGTATATGAACAAAAGTTCTAGTTCGTGAAGAGATCGTTCTAATGATGTTTAGTTTTTGAAGATCGGACTTAATTTGATCAATTAACAAAAATATTCGAATAAAGTTAATATCAATCAATTATGTCTGCAGTTGAAACCAGTACTCTTACTAGTCAAGTAAAGCGATAAAGCGAAAACCAAGATGCCGCTTTGCGGTTCTAGTTATTATTATTTTTCTAACCTTTTTTTGTGAACGGCATATCACCATGATAGAAAAAAGTCAGATTTCTGATTTTTTACCAGTTTTGTCCTATGATCTGAATTTGATCCTAACGTTGAGAAAATTTTCATTTTTGTCTTAGTTTTGCCGCTAGGGGGCGTTTTGTAAAAGTTACTAAGTGCTAATAACTCTGTTATTTGAGGTCCGATTCAAATGCGGTTTTTTGCATTGTGTTCCTTGTTAGAAACTTAATAAAATATGATAGTTCCAAAAAATTTGCGTATATAAAACTTTCGTGCTACAGGAGGTTGAACGTTCGAATCTCGAAAAAACGGTGAAATGAGGGTAGGTCTACGAAAAAAGTCCCCATTTTATTCAGAGATGAGAGAGGGGAATTTTATTTGTTGCATATGATTCGCAAGACATATACGCACAAAATATATGGTGTGGCAATTTTGAGAAATGCATGGTTTGTCCACAGTACGCGGTCAAACATAACCAATATTTTCGAAAAATCAACATTTTAAAAGCATGACTTTTAAGGTTATTTACAGCTCCTGATTTTATTTTTTATTCAATCTTCATCATTTGGTCACTGTAAATGCATTTTTATAAAACAAATAAAATCATATAAAAAAATCACCCATAATATGCAAAGGTCAAGGTCATATACCAATAATTATTATTTATATCGGCATAAAATAGCTACAAATCTAAAAATATTTTATAGAAAGGATATGAACAAAAGTTTTAGGCTGTGAAGAGATCTTTCCATTGGTGTTTAGTTTTTGAAGATCGGACTTCATTTGATCAAATGACCAGAGTCCAAAGTTTGATCCCCTTATCAAACAATTGTATATCCATATGTTTCCTCTTTTTTGCTGCTCCTGACTTTAATTTTTGTTCAATCTTCATCATTATTTCACTGTTTATGCATTTTTATAAAACAAATAAATTCATAGAAAGAAAATCAAGCATAATATGCAAAGGTCAAGGTCATATACCAATAATTATTATTCTTATCGGCATAAAATAGCTCCAAATCTAAAAATATTTTATAGAAAGTATATGAACAAAAGTTTTAGTCTGTGAAGAGATCTTTCCATTGGTGTTTAGTTTTTGAAGATCGGACTTCATTTGATCAAATTACCACAGTCCAAATTTTGATCCTCTTATCAAACAATTGTATATCCATATGTTTCCTCTTTTTTGCTGCTCCTGACTTTATTTTTTGTTCAATCTTCATCATTATTTTACTGTTTATGCATTTTTATAAAACAAATAAAATCATAGAAAAAAAATCAAGCATAATATGCAAAGGTCAAGGTCATATACCAATTATTATTATTATTATCGGCATAAAATAGCTCCAAATCTAAAAATATTTTATAGAAAGTATATGAACAAAAGTTTTAGTCTGTGAAGAGGTCTATCCATTGGTGTTTAGTTTTTGAAGATCGGACTTCATTAGATCAAATGACCACAGTCCAAATTTTGATCCTCTTATCAAATAACTGTATATCCATATGTTTCCTCTTTTTTGCTGCTCCTGACTTTATTTTTTGTTCAATCTTCATCATTTTTTCACTGTTTATGCATTTTTATAAAACAAATAAAATCACAGAAAAAAATCAAGCATAATATGCAAAAGTCAAGGTCATATACCAATTATTGTTATTTTTAATCGGCATAAAATAGCTCCAAATCTAAAAATATTTTAAAAAAAGTATATGAACAAAAGTTTTAGTTTGTGAAGAGATCTTTCTATTGGTATTTAGTTTTTGAAGATCGGACTTCACTTGATCAAATGACCACAGTTCAAATTTTAATGCTTTTATCAAACAATTGTAAATCCGAATGTTTCCTCTTTTTTGCAGCACTGACTTTTTTTGTTCATTCTTATCATTTTTTTACTGTTTATGCATTTAAATAATACAAATAAACTCATAGTAAATAACGATGAAAATATGCAAAGGTCAAGGTCATAATACCGATTATTGTTATTTTTATCGGCACAAAATAGCTTCAAATCTAAAAATGTTTTATAGAAAGTATATGAACAAAAGTTTTAGTTTGTGAAGAGATCTTTCCATTGGTGTTTAGTTTTTGAAGATCGGACCTCATTAGATCAAATTACAACTGTCCAAATTTTGATCCTTTAACAAAAAATCTTAAATCAGTATGTTACCTCAAAAGTTTATTTCAGGTGGCATATTTCGTGATTTCGTGTCTTTGTCCAAAGTCGAAATAACAACAATATGGCACGTTTTCTTTCTTTCGCCTTTTTTGGCCAAGACATAAAGACACATGATTGCGTTATTTCCCCTTTCACCTTTAAGGGCTAGTACACGAAAATAAGAAATGGCAGATATCAGCCATCTTAATTTACTGCATTTCTAAGACCTAAATTGCAATATGTAAATAAATTTTGTTTATCATATTCCGCTAAGGGGAACTTTGCTTGATATCTGGGAAGAAAGTCCGGAGAGCTAATGTCAAACCCCCGGCGCCATTTTCGTCGTTGTCGTCCGTGAACAAACCTTTAACCTGGCTTATATCTTTTATATTCTAAGAGATAGAGCTTAGATATTTTACATGAAGACAGCCCAATTCAAGATCTATCATTTGGAACTATGACTTTTGGCTTGTGACCTTGACCTTGGAGTTTGACTTACTTTTCAAAAACTTAAATCTTAGACAAAAAGTGCTGTTACGGTAAGATATGTTGTCTTCTGACCATTCTTGTTGTAATAGGTAAGAAAGTTGATATTCTTGTTGAAAGCCTGATAAATTTGATAAATCTAAGGACCAAAAACCTGATTTTTTCTACTGGCTATAGAAGGTTGAATGTTCGAACCTTGCATAGACTTTGCAGACTTGTGGGTATATGAAAAACATTTCTTTTGCAATCATCTTCAAACTTTGTAACAAATTTTGTACCGAAGTCCGATTAAAGCTTATATCTTTGAATAAATCACAGATTATGCACCTTTTTACATAAAAGCAGCAATTTTGTACTCTTAAGTATCAACACACGCATAGAAATTCATTTGCTTTTGTAATACAATTCGTGAATTGCAATGTTTGAAAAGAATGAGACTGAATTGCGAAAACCGATGATATCGCAATTCTAATTGCGATTCTAGTTTTTATTATTTTTCCAATTCCACCCATTTTTGTGTCCAGCCTAGCGGCCAGATGAAAAAAGCTACAGCTATGAAATTTTGGGCATGGAGTCATCTTTATCTGAACATGTGCCTAAATGGTCAAACTTTTCACTTTTGTTTCTGATTTAGCCACTAGGGGGCGCAATGCATGTAATCACTTTTTTGCTAATAACTCAAAAATTTGAATCCTGATTTCGATGCGGTTTTTTACATAATGTTCCTTGTTGACAGCCCAATCAAATATGATGGAAATCTCATCATCGGGTACGGGAAAAAAATTGTTCTAGGAGAGGTTGAATGTTCGAACCTTGGAAAAAAGTGAAATAATGAGGGTAGGTCTACGAAAAACCTTCCCACTTTTGTTAGAGATCAGATAGAAGAATTCTGTTTGCTGCATACGATTTGCAAGACATATACGCACAAAATATATGGGGTGGCGAATTTAGGAAATGCGTGGTTTGTCCTCTAGAAAAGGTCAAACTTCACTAAATTTTAGGAAAAATTAAAATTTCAAAAACATGTTTTTGTCGCTCCTGACTTTATTTTCTGTTCATTCTTCATGATATTTTCACACAATATGTATTGTTATGTTTGAAAGGGCCTCACAATAAAAAAATTAAAAGAAATTTGAAAAGGTCAAGGTCATATTGCGATTATTGTGTTTTTATTCGGCCACAAATAGCTCCAAAACTAAAAATATTTAATTGAGAGTATATGAACAAAAGTTTTAGTTCTTCAAGAGCTCTTTCCAGTGATGTTTAGTTTTTGAAGATCGGACTTGATTTGGTCATTATACGGCAGTCCAAAGTTTGATCCTTTTTTGGAATAATTGTAAATCAGGTTTTATGCTTCAAATTCTGATACACAAGAATAAAAAGTTTGACTTGTGCGACTAGTATACTTGATTGAACTATTTGCAGCTTTGCTAGGTACCAAACAGTAAAATTTTAATTAATTTTCTATCTCATTTTGCCGCTAGGGGGCGCTTTTCTTGAAATCATTCTTTTGCTTATAACTCAAAAAGTTGAAGCCTGATCCAAATGCGGTTAATTGAATTATGTTCCTTGTTGATAGCCTAATAAAATATGATAGTTTCTAGGTATGAGTGGCTGAAACTTTTTGAGCTAGTAACGGAAGGTTGAAAGTTCGAATCTCGTAAAAAAACTGCAAATGAGGGTAGGTCTACGAAAAACCTATCCATTTTTGTTAGAAATCAGATAGAAGAATTCTGTTTGCTGCAAATGATTTGCAAGACATAAAAGGGGGGAATTAAAGAAATCATGGTTTGTCCTCTAGAAAAAGGTCAAACTTCACTAAATTTTAGGAAAAATTAAAATTTCAAAAACGTTTTTTTTTATTTTCTGTTCATTCTTCATGAAATTTTCACAAGTTATGTATTGTTATGTTTGAAAGGGCCTCACAATTAAAAAGTTAAAAAACATTGAAAAGGTCAAGGTCATATTACGATAATTGTGTTTTTATTCGGCCCCAAAGTGCTCCAAATCTAAAAATATTTCATTGAGAGTATATGAATAAAAGTTTTAGTTCTAAATAGTTCTTTCGTATAATGTTTAGTTTTTGAAGATCGGACTTGATCTTTTCATTTTACGGCAATCCAAAGTTTGATCCTTTTTTGGAATAATTGTTATTCAGTATTTATGCTTAAAATTGTGATATATAAGAAAAAGAATGTTCGATTAGTGTGACTTATATACTTGTTTGAACTATTTGCTGCATTTCTAGGTACCTAATTGTAAAATTTTTATCATTTTTTTCTCATTTTGCCGCTAGAGGGCGCTTTGCTTAAAATCACTCTTTTGCCTATAACTCAAAACGTTAAAGTCTAATTGAAATGCGGTTTTCAGCATTTTGTTCCTTGTTGACAGCACCACAGAATGTGATGTGATGTGATGATAGGGTATGGGGAAATATTTGCGCTAGAGGAGTTTGAATGTTCTAACATTCCAAAAAAAACAAAACAACAAAAAAACAATAAAAACTGTGCAAATGAGAGTAGGTCTTCAAAAAACCTTTGCGTTCTGTTTCATATTAAAAATTGTGGCTGAGTTGAAATAAAGTGTTCAAGCTGATTAGGTTAAAAGCGAAAACCAAGATACCGCTTGCGGTTCTAGTTTTTTTTTATTTTTATTATTTTTCCAATTCCACCCATTTTTGTGTCCAGCCTAGCGGCCAGATGAGAAAAGCTACAGCTATGAAATTTTGGGCATGGAGTCATCTTTATCTGAACATGTGCCTAATTGGTCAAACTTTTCACATTTATTTCTGATTTAGCCACTAGGGGGCGCAATGCATTTAATCACTGTTTTGCTAATAACTCAAAAATTTGAAACCTGATTTAGATGCGGTTTTTTACATAATGTTCCTTGTTGACAGCCCAATCAAATATGATGGATATCTTATCATCGAGTACGGGAAAAAAATTGTTCTAGGAGAGGTTGAATGTTCGAACCTTGGAAAAAAGTGGAAAAATGAGGGTAGGTCTACGAAAAACCTACCCACTTTTGTTAGAGATCAGATAGAAGAATTCTGTTTGCTGCATACGATTTGCCAAGACATATACGGACAAAATATATGGGGTGGCGAATTAAGGACATGCGTGGTTTGTCCTCTAGAAACGGTCAAACTTCACTAAATTTTAGGAAAAATTAAAATTTCAAAAACATGTTTTTGTCGCTCCTGACTTTATTTTCTGTTCATTCTTCATGAAATTTTCACACGATATGTATTGTTATGTTTGAAAGGGCCTCACAATTCAAAAAATGAAAAAGAATTGAAAAGGTCAAGGTCATATTACGATTATTGTGTTTTTATTCGGCCACAAATAGCTCCAAAACTAAAAATATTTCATTGAGAGTATATGAACAAAAGTTTTAGTTCTTCAAGAGCTCTTTCCAGTGATGTTTAGTTTTTGAAGATCGGACTTGATTTGGTTATTATACGGCAGTCCAAAGTTTGATCCTTTTTGGAATAATTGTAAATCAGGTTTTATGCTTCAAATTCTGATACATAAGAATAAAAAGTTTGACTTGTGCGACTAGTATACTTGATTGAACTATTTGCTGCTTTGCTAGGTACCTAACAGTAAAATTTTAATATTTCTCATTTTGCCGCTAGGGGGCGCTTTTCTTGAAATCATTCTTTTGCTTATAACTCAAAAAGTTGAAGTCCGATTCGAATGCGGTTTTTTGCATTCTGTTCCCTGTTGATAGCCTTATAACATATGATAGGATTCGAGGGTCCGTGTGGCTGAAAGCTTTTGAGCTACGGAAGATTGAATGTTCGAACCTTGCACAAAAAAAAAAAAAAAAAAAAAAAACTGTGCAAATGAGGGTAGGTCTACAAAAAACCTATCCGTTTTTGTTAGAGATCAGATAGAAGAATTCCGTCTCCGGTATACCATTTAAAAGACGTATACGCAGAAAATATATGGGATGGCGAATTAAGGAAATGCGTGGTTTGTCCTCTAGAAACGGTCAAACTTCACTAAATTTTAGGAAAAATTAAAATTTCAAAAACATGTTTTTGTCGCTCCTGACTTTATTTTCTGTTCATTCTTCATGAAATTTTCACACGATATGTATTGTTATGTTTGAAAGGGCCTCACAATTCAAAAAATAAAAAAAAATTGAAAAGGTCAAGGTCATATTACGATTATTGTGTTTTTATTCGGCCACAAATAGCTCCAAAACTAAAAATATTTCATTTAGAGTATATGAACAAAAGTTTTAGTTCTTCAAGAGCTCTTTCCAGTGATATTTAGTTTTTGAAGATCGGACTTGATTTGGTCATTATACGGCAGTCCAAAGTTTGATCCTTTTTTGGAATAATTGTAAATCAGGTTTTATGCTTCAAATTCTGATACATAAGAATAAAAAGTTTGACTAGTGCGACTTATATACTTGTTTGAACTATTTGCTGTTTTTGCAATTTTGTTTCTAATTTTGCCGCTAGAGGGCGTTTTGCTTAAAATCACTCTTTTGCTTATAACTCAAAATGTTAAAGTCTGATTGAAATGCGGTTTTCAGCATTTTGTTCCTTGTTGACTGCACCACAGAATGTGATGGATTTCAAGGGACAGGGTATGGGAAAATATTTGCGCTAGAAGAGTTTGAATGTTCTAACATTGCAAAAAAAAAAAAAAAAGAAACTGTGCAAATGAGAGTAGGTCTTCAAAAACCTTTTCCTTCTGTTTCATATTGAAAATTGTGGCTGAGTTGAAATAAAGTGTTTAAGTTGATTAGGTTAAAAGCGAAAACCGAGATACCGCTTGCGGTTCTAGTTGTACTTGTATTTAATAAACGGCCGGAGAATGAATGCACATGCTCATAAATGTGGAATAGATTTCCCCTTTCAGATGAAGTGTACAATGAAATTTTGTGAGAAGAATGTTTGATGACCATTTAATTTCAACAATATCTTTTGAACATTTATCAACATAGATTTTTTTATAATATTTAGTATTCTAAAATTATTAATAATATACTCGTAGCATTAAATATTATTATATCATTATAGCAATCTAATCAAAATGATATCCCCGGTGGCTGAGTGGTTGGCCTGGTGTCAGAATAATATAACTGGGTGTGGTATCATGCAACATGTCTACGGCGTGATACTGCAGTGTGGCAGCACTATATCTGTCTCAAGTTGACATCTTCTCCAAATGACTGAAATACTGTCGATGGGACGTTAAACCCAACAAACAAACAAACAAACCTAATTGGAGCTCCTCTACTGTCAGCAATTAGCTTCAAATGATTGTAAAAAAAAATGTATTATTACTGAAGCATAGTGATACATGTACTTGGTTTTAAATGTACTTGGTTTAAACATATCAAACAATTATCTAGTCACTGTCTTCTTTTTAACGCATTATGTGCATATAAACTATCAGGATTTCTTTACTGCACACTTCGCGGCATTATTTGACCGGTTTTACGTTGTAAACTGACCCCCATAGAATAGTGATCCCCCGGTCATTAAGTTATATAAAATAGTGACCCCTTTCTATAAAATACTGACACCCCTTATAAAATATTGACCCCACCTAACCTGTTACTAATATACTCTATATCAATTCAAGTCACTGTCGTGTTTCAATCGCTTATATTTGTTGCTGTTGTTGTTGCTGCTGCTGCGTCTACAGATGACACAATCACAGTATATCTTAGAGCCCCGCTAGGAAGTAAGCGTGCATTTATTGAAAATAAAAGCTAAAATTGTTTTCATTTGTAATTGTCGGTTAAAGGTAACTTAAAAATAGAGAGAAAAGGTATTTAGGGTAGATGATAATTTTGGTTTTGTTTACAAACGGTGTATTATTATCAATAATTAGACATCTAAAATGATTTTGGTCATTGATTTTTCTTGAGACATTGAGATCATCCTTTAGAAAGAAAAGTTTTCGAAAGTAAAAAACATTTGGAAACATATTGTATATGCTGGTTTGTCATCAATTTTGGGCCTTTATATAACCTATTTTACGGAGAAAATTTATTTATTTGCTTCTCCATGACATTTTATAAACACTGAAACCTTAAGAAAAGAAAGAGTCACATAATGATCTGTTAGCATTCTGCCGCAAATCACAATTTTACTGGTCACTCATTCTTATTGTTTGTTGTGTATATTCGATTTCTGTCGTTTAAAACTCTTTTTTTTTTCTTTTTTTTTTTGCATATCAGCTAAAATATTTGTTGGTAAAGTTACATTTTTCTGGTTTGTTTTCAACTAAAATGGTAACAGTTTCATCTGAGTGACGTAAGATAACCATTGTTCATTACACGGTGGCATTGTTCAAAAACAGCGCTCAATGCGCCCACCGGCCCCGCTGGCCTAGTGGTTAGAGCGTCCGCATCGGGTGCGGGAGGTCGAGGGTTCGATCCCCGGCCGCACATGGGGAACGGAAGTGGAGATTTTCGCTTTCGCAACGCTTACTAGAACCGTTGTGTATGTTTATTCACAGTACGGCAGTAAGGAAATGTGGCGATGGTTAGAATATAAACCTTTAGGCTTAACTGGTCGTAATCTAAGGGATCGAGCAGTTTACATTCAAAATCAAAGCGATCATTTTGTCATAGTGCTAGAGGTAGATGGTGAAGAGTTCTCAAGAAAGCCATATAAACGAATTCGGAACCACATTCCAGAAAAGTATCACACACTAATAAACGCTGACCTATTAGATGCTGCTTTAGTGAATTGTTACGCAGACGAAGCGTTACTTTTAAAACGTGACAAAAGTGTAAGGACTGTATATGTGAGGGCTTTTACTAACACGCCCTACTATGTAGAGGGGTTACGGGGGTTATCTGAGGAGGCGGATGCAAATATTTTCAATATTGTATGCGACTGGGGCTATGTCGAAAACAAGCTTAACTGATGTGAAAAATGCACGTAATGAATCAATGGAGAACTAAACAATTTATGCTGAATTTTGTTTAAAACAGCATCTTCGTCGTGCTTAAAAAAAGTTGTGTGAATTACTGCTAGATAGCCTAATATCTAAACAGATGATGTGATGTTTTACCAAAGCAAACACCCAGGAACTTTTTGTTACTGTTGTACTCCATACAGTTTCAAATAAAAAGTTCATTCGTTCTATAAAATCAGCCTTTTTATGCATAAATTTCGCTCATAATAATTTTTGGGGTCTTTTTTGCCGAACATTTGCCTTTAGACTCCCGAACCACCGATAATCGGAACTAGCAATAATTATTTACTCTGCTTTAATTTTCAACGACAATGCGTCATTTACTTAAACAAGATGAAGCAAGCAAGCAAGCTGTATTTTATTGGCTGTATTATCTATACTAAGAAAAGTATATATTTTTTAAAGAATACAATTATTATAATATCAATATAAGGCATAAATTTGTAAATCGGTTGTGGGGAAGTCCTACGTTTTATGAACTGCGACGCACATGGCAATAAGATGTTCGAATTTAAAGGCTATAACTCTCGAATAGATGGAGCAAATTCATTTTTTCTTTGTGCACAATTAGGCATCGGTAGTAGTAGGCCTTATCCCTCAAAGTTTAAATCAATTCCGTCCAATAATGAATGAAGAGTTGTGGTCACAAAATACTGTTGCGCATACGCACGTACAGACTGGTGCCATACCATATTCCCCTCTGATGCCTATGTAATAAATATACATTACATGGATATAGATTTGGGATAGGGGGTCGTTATTCTATAGGGGGTCACAATTCTACGTGTGGGTCGTTTTTCTACGTGTGGTGGAGTCATAACATTATGACCCCCCGGTCATAATATTCTGACCGGGGAGTCACTGTTCTATATAATTTAATGACCGGGGGGTCATTATTCTATGGGGGTCAGTTTACAATGTTTCACCTGCAACCTATTCTTGTTTTACAGCAACGGTGAAGTAAGTATCGACCTACTTTTTCAGCTGATAACGTGTGTGTGTGTGTGTGTGTGTGATGAGGACCTGGAAATAATATCGTCACGACCCGGATATATATTACAGAGAGAGAGAGAGTGGGGGGGGGGGGCTAAGTTCCCAAAGTCGCATGAATCGTTATTCGGTCAAGGAAAAAAAAGTACAATAAATGAAAAAAAAAGTGAAACAGTGCATTCTTGTGAGTATTTAAGGGCTAATGTGTCTACATTTATGTATGATCAGGGAATGGCGACACCCCCACACCCCTCTGAATGCGAATATTTTGACAGATATGCGGGGCGCTGAGTTGCGCATGCGCAGTCAGTACTTTCGATATTGACATGGAACAGGATGATAAATCAGCGAAACATTTTTCAAAGTTTAAAACTTTAAATTGATGGTTGCTTCACAACAAAAATATGGGTAAGTAATGTTCATAATTTGTTATAGCCAGTGTCTCATAAATGGTGAAATATGTTCATCCTGTACATGCTTAAATGAAAAGGTTGTTATTTTACTTTCGTTTTAGATGTAAATTCCAGAAAATTCACTTTTCCATATTGCGTTACAAAATATTCTGTAGTTTAAGTATAATATCAGGAATCAGTTTGTTGCGAAACATACCATTATTGAATTCAAAATTGATCATTTTACTATACTCAATCGTGGTTTGGGCGAGGGATGGTGTGTGTGTGTGTTTGAATGTGGGTGGGGGATGAATTTTAGCAGGCTAAGGTTAACAGTATTAAACAGGCATACAATGGGAGAATGCGATTGCAGTCACATATGGCTTGTCATTGAAAATGGTTACAAAGTTGACCAATTTACAACAACAACAACAACAAAAACAACAAAAAAAAAACCTCATGATATTATAGGTAAGATATTAGGTATTACCTTACCGTAAGGTTAGGAACTGACCCCTATTTATTTGTAAATGCATGTACCTTTACTGGGTTTATTGTCTTATGTTGTTTATTATTGATGTTTTATTTTAAATGTAGGTGTTTATCAGCAAGTCTATTCATGTAAACTATAAAATGTATATAAATATTTTTTTTATTATCCGGAGTATAACTAAAAAAGTATAAAAGCTTGAAATAACCTGAAACTTCACAGGTGGATAGATCTCATGGAGAAGTGCAGGGCACTAGAACCGTAAATCTGGATATATAGATATATATGTGTGTGTGTTTTTGTATACTAATTGTACACCTAGTTTCTCTCTCATCAAGGGCACCCAAAATGGGAAGATAATCTCTTAAGTGTTTGTCATAATTGCCATAAACCGAGACAATATATGGCCATTTCAAACACCCCAGTGACCTTACACTAATTACTGAACATGCAAATGTTCAAAGGCTGTACACACTGATACAAAATGTTGATTTTGCAATTTTTCAAACCCAATGATAGAAACTGAAGTTATGTTAAGTTGTGTTTTGTATCTGAATGATCTCATAGGTTTTGGTTGGTGAATATCCAAACTGAAAACAAAATTTGATCCAAGCTTGTGAATGCCATTAAAGAAAATGGATATTAACATTCAATCTTGTGTTGTTTACCAGTTGTTGCTTTAATGACATAATATAATTGATAAATGACCACCAATATGTCAATGACATCATGCATATATGAGTTGATGCCAGAATGACATATTTTAAAAGTTATATTTTATCAAATCAATATAGTAAAGCAGAATTATGACACTGTCCCTGCTTACATGGGTATGGGTTGCTATAGTAACAAATATGATAACAACCGATGACATTGTAATAAAATATTGTTATGTTTCTGCTTTAAGAAGTAATTGAACTATTATTACTGAAAGATTCATTGAAATAGTAAAATTGTATATTTTTCGTATTAACCACTATACCCCCTCCTTTTGCAAAAAAGTGTTAACCCTTTCCCTCATATATACTCATTTTAACGCCCTCAATAGGTACCACATAAAGCCTGATCTGCAGAAAACCACAGTTAAACCTTACCAAATTTAATTACAAAATCCTCATTTCCAGACCACTGAGGAGCAGCGAACAGCATAAAACCTGATCAGCCTGCGAGTTACTCGCAGGCTGATCTGGTTTTATGCTGTTCGCATAGGTCTTTTCATGGTGTCCTCTATGAGGGAAAGGGTTAATTCTTCAGCAAATTACCGTCTCCTGTGGCTAAATGGTTAGAGTATCAGCCTCGGGAGTGGCAGGTCTTGGGTTTGATACCCGGCCACAACATACCATTAAGTCATTAACAATGGTACTGGTAAAGCTCCCTTGCTTGGTGCTCAGCATATAAGAGTAGTTCCAGGACTTGGTCTAGTGTCAGGATAACGTGACTGGGTGTGGTACCATGCCACATGTCTATGGCGTGATACTACAGTGTGGCAGCACTATATCAATCATCTCCAAGTGATTGAAATACTCCAAATGATATTCAATCTCATCAAATAAACAAACAAACAGTTGATCTTTAGCAAATTGTGAATTGGATATTCAAGCAAGGTTTAAAATTCTATGTAAACATACTTAATATAGTACATGTCAATGGAATGTTATATTTTTTCTACAAACTTTTGTGTTGGTTGGCTTTTAAACAAGTTTATATGGCTTTCTTTGCTATCAACACATACATATAGATCTAAATTCATGGTTATCAGAATGACCTTGTTTTTGTTTGCATAAACATGCAGCTGGACTGATAACTTCATTCTTTGCATGTGTAGATGTATAGATCATTGCCAGCAACTGGTTACTTATCAATCTCCAAGCAGAGTTGTCGTTTGTTCCTCACATAACATCTCTGCAATTGGCTCAATGACAAGAATCTTGTCAAAACAGAAAACATTCATTTAACGTGGATTTAAGTGTATTTTATGGATCAAAAGTATAGAGACATTGAATAAATACTTTTTGAATCATCATAAAACATGTGTAAAATATCAATTTCAGTTGTTATTATCAGAACTATTTTCTGCCTTATTTAGCCGATGGGAACAATCCGCAAATGCTCATCTGCAAATGTAAATATATGCAGATTCAACCGGATATCATGATTTAAAGCCAGCTTTTTATTTTCATAATTTGTTATTTTAATGATCATTTCGATCAGGATCAGTGGTGCTATTTATATATATTTCACAGTTTAAGGAGCCTATCTAGTCTCCTTCAAATTAAATATTTGAACAACGGTTTGGATGACGTCATATATTTGAAACTACTTTCTGAGCCCACCACAGAGGTGAATGTAATGTAAGTCGATGTGTAAGAGAGTGGTTACTTATATCAGTTGATAGTTATCTTGTCAAAACAAGATCTTGTGATACTTACCGCCATGTTTAGTGGATATTTGGAGGGATGAATGTTAAAGGCCACTTTAATGAATCCTTAAATGACATGCATACATTCTTGATTATTGTTCTGTTACATGTACAACTTGTAAACCATTAATCTTACGTGCATAAATATTATATAATTTTTAAATCCTCTGCAAACAAGAGAGAGGGAATTTAGATGTCATTCTGTCTGTTTTTCTGTTTGTTTGTTTACTGGGATGTCTGTCCATTTGTCCGTGGCAAAAATCTTTTGACTCGAATTTCTTCTGCATTAGTTCACCAATTAAGATGAGATACATACATATGACTTTATCATGATGTGTAGATGTGCATGACATTATTTATATGTGTGTCAACCAAAGAAAGACAGAGTTACAGCTCCTGAAATTGAATTGACTTCAAAATCTTGTGATGAAAACTACTTCTACATAACTTCACTGATTCAGCTAAAATTTTGCATATGCATGAATAATAACGTGCATAACATAATTTTTATACATGTTTTCTTAAAAAATAGTTATGGCCCCTGATTGGACATTAAAAATCTTATACAGCTTTTGTTCTGTGAAAAAGCTCATTGCGGGGTAGTAGTTCTTTTTTTTTTAAAGCTGAGATATTAACCCTTTCCCTCATATATACTCATTTTGACGCCCTCAATAGGTATCACATAAAGCCTGATCTGCAGAAAACCACAGTTAAACCTTACCAAATTTAATTACAAAATACTCATTTCCAGACCACTGAGGAGCAGCAAACAGCATAAAACCTGATCAGCCTGTGAGTTACTCGCAGGCTGATCTGGTTTTATGCTGTTTGCATAGGTCTTTTCATGGTGTCCTCTATGAGGGAAAGGGTTAATCTTTAATTATTATACCTGATGTGACCTTCCTATGTGAAATATCCATATACACATCTTTTGACAATTTTTATGTAGCTTGCCCGGTGGCCAAGTGGTTAGAGTGTCCGCCTCGGGAGCGGGAGGTCTTGGGTTTGATCCCTGGCCACGACATACCAAAATCGTTAAAAATGGTACTGTTATAGCTCCCTTGCTTGGCGCTCAGCATATAAGGGTAGTTGCAGGACTGGTTGGCCCGGTGTCAGGATAATGTGACAGGGTGTGGTATCATGCCACATGTCTACGGTGTGATACTGCAGTGTGGCAGCACTATGTCTGTCTCAAGTAGACATCGTCTCCAAATGACTGAAATACTTTCGGTGGGACGTTATGCCCATTAAACAAACAATCAAACAAACAATTTTAATGTCTCCCTCCTGATATCATCCTGTGGAGCTAAAAATAAAATGATGGAATTAAAGGGAGGTAAAATTGTAATACGAGTGCATGACGTAATTTACGGTGCATCCTGATTTACATAATTTTGATGTTTGCATGAATGTATTTAATGATAACAAAATAATGCATGTCAAATGTCATGAAAATCCACCCATGCAAAATTGTGTTATGGCCAATAGACATTTTTAATGGAAAATTTCTGTCCCCAGCCATATCTTGAAAATGGTTGGTGAATTTTAATGAAATCTCATCATTAGTCCATTACAGTACATATACCTATCAGTTACCAAACCAGTATCATACCATCTGATGGCTGTGAAGGTAAATCACTTCCAGTCTTGATAATAATACACTATGTTCAGTATGGTTTCAACTTACCTAATGCTATTAACTGTGATCTTTATGGGTTTTCTTTTTAGCTCACCTGAGCACAACGTGCTAATGGTGAGCTATTGTGATCGCCTTTTGTCCGGTGTCCATCAGTGCGTGTGGGTCTGGCATCAACAATTTCCTTTAAACAACATCTCCTTCTAAACCGCTGAATGGATTTTGACCAAACTTCAGAGGAATCATCCTTATGATGCCCTCTATCAAAGTTGTTCAAATTATTTTGACTGGTTGATAAAGTAGGTCACAGGAGCAAGGGTCACTTGATTTTACATAGACTTATTTTGGAAAAAAATAGAAAAATCTTCTTCTCAGAAACCACAAGGCCTGGACTTTAGATATTTGGATTACAGCATTGTCTAGCGGGTCTCTACCAAGGTTGTTCAAATCATGACCCTGGGGTCAAAATTGGCCCCGCCCCAGGTGTCACTTGATTTTACATAGGCTTATATAGGAAAAAAATAGAAAAATCTTCTTCTCAGAAACCACAAGGCCTGGAGCTTAGATATTTGGAGTGTAGCATTGTCTAGTGGGTCTATACCAAGTTTATTCATATCATGACCCTGGGGGTCAAAATTGGCCCTGCCCCAGGAGTCACTCAATGAATTTACATAGGCTTATACAGGAAAAAAATAGAAAAATCTTCTCAGAAACCACAAGGCCTGGAGTTAAGATATTTAGTGTGTAACATGGCCTTATGAACATAGTTTTGTTCAAATCATGGCCCTGGGGACAAAATTGGCCCCGTCCCAGGGGTCATTTGATTTTACACAGACTTACATAAAGATTTTTAAAAGATATTCTTGTCAGAAACCACAAGATTATGGATTTAGATATTTGGTATGTAACATGGCCTTGTGGACCTGAGCCAAGTTTTCAAATCATGGCCCCACGCTAGGTTTAACTTGTTTGTTTTTTTACCACATGTAAACTTTTAGTGTGGAATTAAGATTATACTGCTGTTCTTCTGCATGGATTTTGTATTCAGTGTGACTATGTTGTAAAAGGCAATGAAAGCACTATTTCTCAGGTGAGCGATTCAGGGCCATCTTGGCTCTCTTGTTTATACCTTGGAATCCATCAAAATTTACCATCCACAATTATAAATGTTTTTTCACTTTTGTGTCTACTGAGTTGTTAAATGCTTTATTAAAGATACCAAAGACCTAAACCCAAAGATAAGAAAATCAGCGAAATTTTGTATATTCTCGCCCTAGAACGAAAATGGGACAGGTGTATTCCGCGGAAAATCTAGGTCAGTGTTATTAAGCGATCAGTACAATGATTCATTATTTTTGTCTAGTTGTATAATATTTAACTAAAATAAATTATACTAAAATAAATTATTATGGTGTTTTTGTTCTATTCTTAAGTCCTTTTTACATGAATTTGTGCAATAATAGCGTGTAAATATCTATTATTTCAATAATAAAAATATTTGATTTATTTGATGTATTGTCCGATATCTGATAGAACATGTAGACTGACTGTGTTAATGCAAAAGGAATTTTTGTTATCACATTCTAAAAAACAAACATTTATTTTTATGCCTCTGTATCGATAGATTGGGGCATATTGTTTTTGGTCTGTCTGTCACAAAACCTTATCCTTGACCATTACATGGGAGTCTATCCACTTACAGCCTTCAAACTTCATCTTGCATGCACCTTGATCAGCTCTGCCTGCCAGGTGACCTTGGCCTTCAAATGTCCTTGACCCCATGATCTAAGGCCCCTGCCTGGGCATGGTGTTCATTCAAACGTAGCACTTGTTCAAAATATAAAGATAACCATTGTTATAGAAAAAATACAGTTACTCACATGGGTAAAAGTGTGGCTGGAATAAAATATAAAGTAAATTTTCTAAAGTACTTAATGATTGCAGTCATTTGTATACAGCTTATAATGACAGTCATTTATAAACATTATATAATGACAGTCAACGATGAAAACATTGCAAACTAAGATTTTAACAAGACAATTGTATGAGTCAACAAAAATCAGTCAAATTTAAAGACTAAAATGGACATACTGTAAATCTGAAATCAAAAAAAAGTTTGCCACATCAACACTGAAAAAAAGGATGTGGGGTGGGGGGGGGACTCATTTAAATGAAGCTCTTGTTACTTTGTTACTCAAAATAATCCACATTGATGTGAGTTAATTATGCCCAATATTGTATTAGATTATACATAGATGACATAAAGCATAGAGGGGATTGCCACGCGCCGTCTATACGGTAATTGTCAATGACTTAGAGCAATTTTGTTTCTTATAGAAATAATCCGATAAAACTGAATACATTCAAACCTGTGAACAACGGTCGGGCAGGGGAAAATGTAAAAGTGGCCATTGTTCAGAGGTGACCTTTATTCGGAGGGTCAGTGTGTTTATTTGTTGGGTTTAACGGCACACCAACAGTATTAAGTCATTTGGAAACTATGTCTGCTTGAGACAGATGTAGTGCATATACCATACTGCAGCATCATGCTGTAGACACCCAGTCACACTATTCTGATACAGGGCAAACAGTCCTGGAAATTACCTTTGTATGTTGAGCATCAAGCAAGGGATCTCTACCAGTACTATTTTTTACAAATTTGGTATGTTGCGACTGGGGTTCGAACCCACGACCATTCCATTCCAGGGCAGACGCTCTAACCATACGGCAATTGGGACCGAAAAATATGCTTATACTTAAATATAAAGTTACTCCTTACAAAAAATCACCGTAATAAAGAGGAAATTTACATTAAAAAAATTATTGCGGCAGTACAAACGCTGGAGCATTATTTTCACTTTTTTGTCATATAGGCAATATTTGCCAAAGTATTGGCAAAGATTATCTTTTTTCATTAATTGAACTATTTCCTTCCAGAACAATTTCCCTTCCAGTCCTCAATCAATCATAAGAACCTTAAATTGACTACTCTCAGATTTAAACAGTCATTATTTCACTTATATCTGCTGTATGAAATCATTAGCTTACTGTCAGCTATAAAGTTGTCTTAGAACCATATACCATGCTCTTTCACATGCACCTTATACTGTAGATGGTCATCATGGTTTTTGACTGTTTTTACATTGCATATACTTAATGGATAAAAATAGCCAGGATGTTGTTTACCACTTTTGAATGGTGTCGGAACACAACCCCGTGCAGTAGTTACTTCCCTTAAATTCGAAAGTACATGCACACTGGATCATTCTCATAATATCACGGTGGCGCCAAGGGTTCACGAGATTTTCTTCACATGCTTATTTGAGTTGCTTATCTTTTGGTTTAGGTCTTTGAAGATACCAAAGGCAAACTGATTTATCACTTAAATTCCAAGGTCAAAGATCTAGGTAAAAGGTAATTTTTGCAGCCTCATTCTAGTGATTTGCATTATTCGGCAAGGGATATTAGTTCAACAGATTTGCTTCTTTTTGTTGTTTCTCCTCTCAGGATTAAAAAATGAAAAGACCTTTGTGATAATATTTATAAAATATTCTCAATTTTTACTTTAGAGAGCCATAGCTTTGTTGCACAACAGAAAGCAGCTTTAATACAGAAAGCAAACCAGGAAGTCACTGACAATGAAAGTAATTAAAATTTCAAGGTCACTTCTAGATACACTGCTTAAGGAATTAATAAATAAAAAATTTCATTTACGAGGGTTGATCCAGAAGTTAGTAGACTACTTAAATATTTTTAATACTTGATCAAAATTACATATAAAAAAATATATATCCATAATTTATGAACCTTCCTTTATTAGTTTCCTACCGGTGTTTACTCCGAAGGGGACTATAGGGTTGCCCTCCGTCTGTCCGTTTGTCCGTCATAATTTTGTCCAGAGCATAACACAAAAACTATAAGAGGTATCAACATGAAACTTCATGTAGAGGTAGATAGATTTTAATGAGTAGAAGTGCATTGTACGAGAACCATAACTCTGTTTTGCATAATTTAGGAGTTATTTTGCCCTTTGTTATTTTAATGCCCCACCAACTCTGTTGGGGGCATATAGATTTTCGGTCTTTGCGTCCGTCCATCCGTCTGTTTGTCGGTCCATTCGTCATACCTCAGGTTTACCTTTGCATTTAAGGTTTTTTCTATGAAAATGACTTCACATCTTTATGAAACACATGTACATCATGATATGATCTATTAAATATTTATGCAGTTTTATAATTGTGACCTATATTTCATGGTTGGATGAACATGCTGAAACTGATTGTTCTGCTCTACATTTATCTTTGTGTTTGAACTTTTGTTCTATGAAGATGACTTCACATCTTTATGAAACTAGGTACACGTATACATCATGATATGATCTATTTAATATTTATGAAAATTTATTGCTGTGACCATTATTTCATGATTGGATGAACATGGTAAAATCGATTGTTCTGCATTTGTTTTTAAACTTTTTTTCTATGAAGATGACTTTACATCTTCCTGAAACATGACATACATCATAATATGGATTATTTTCTTGTAGTATTATTTAATTTTATGGCTGTGACTTGGTAAAATTGGTTATTCTGCCACAGATTTACATCTGTGTTTAAGCTACTTTTTCTGTAAAGGTAACTTCACAATCATCATCATGAAACTTTGTACAAATGTACATCATTACATCATTATATAAACTTTAAAAAATACAAGCAAATATTTGGTTCTGACCATATCCTGGTGGGGCATTAGTGTCTCACAGAAACATTTTCTTGTTCATACAAATTTGTCCAGAGCTCATATACATGTAGTGTAATAAAGTATCCATCAAGTGACAAAGCGCAGTTCAGGGAGCATCCACCAGTTCTAATGGCACTTGTTTAAACTTTCTTGTCCAAGTGATAACTTAAATTCTAAGTAATCCTTGGCTCTCAGTCTTGGTTTTGTAGCAGAAGAACCCTGTTGATTTTGGGGTCAGTATCTCAAAGATCTAGGTCACAAAGTCATAATTTAGGTAAACCATTTAAAATTTGAAGGTTTTTCGCAATGTTGATGAGTATGACTAGTATCCTAAAATAGGTTCATGTCCACTTTGTCACATGCTGATGTTATAAAGTTAAATGATATACAAATAATATTGTTCTTAGTTATTATGGCATGTAAGCAGGGTATATACATGTTTGTTTTGTTATTGTATTCCATTTTGTTAAAGTGTACAGGGGTTTCCTTAAGGATTTAACATTCACTTGCCTAGGGGGCAAGTTACTTTGAACATCTACTTGCCCCCAGTGAAAACAGCTTGTCCGATCATTAAGTTAGTATGTTTTTGTTAATGTAAAACTAAATATGTGTAGTATTAAGATGAATTTTAGTTAACATGTATCATACACAATTTGCAAGCAACTCACCCCCTATATAATGTAGAAAATAAAATAAAAAAAAAACGAAAAATTTCATTTACGAAAATAAACTTGCCCGACAGGCTATCTCCTAGGAAAAATCACTTGCCCATGGTGATTTTAACCCGGCATGGGCAAGCGGGCGTCCACTTAAAAAAAAACCTGATGTATAATGCATCTACATCCAGTTGGGGAGAAAAAAAAAATACCTGCCAACATCATCAAAACATCAATATGTGGATGTTCGGAAAGTTTTGGAATATCTTTAATTTAATATTTTGAAATCTAAAGTGATGAATGTAACAATAAGTAAAAATTGCTGCGACAGGTAAACATTTGTTGCAACAGGTAAAAATTTTGTGTTTACCTGTCGCAATGTCCTGTGAAGAAGGAAAAGTTTTCGCATAGTCTGCTTAGTTAATACCATTTATGAGAAATATGTCTCCCCCCATATTTATATGGGGGAGACATATTGTTTTGTTGGAGTTGTCTGTCTGTCCATCCGTCTGTCTGTCACATTTTTTGTTCGGAGCATAACTCAGAAAGTATCAAAGCTATTAACTTGAAACTTCACAGGTAGATAGATCTCATTGAGGAGAATTGTCATGCATGAGAACTGTAACACTGTGCATCATATTTTTGGAGTTTCTGCCCTTATTAAATTTCAAAAATATTTTTTGTCTGGAATGCAACTAAGAAATTATAAAAGCTGTTACCTTGAAACTTCACAGGTGGGTAGACCTCATGATGGAAAAGTGTTATGTGCAAGAACCATAACTCTACACATCATATATTTGGAGATATTGCTCTTTGTTAAATTACATACTTATTTTTGTCAAGAGCATTTCTCAAAGCATTACTGATCACTATGAGACATAACCTTACAGCTCAATAGGTGAATAGACCTCACAAAGGAGAATTGCAGTGCACAAGCACCTTAATTCAGTGAATCATATTTTTGAAGTTTTGTCCGGACTACAACTCATGCACCATGAGACATATAACCTTGAAGCTTCATAGGTGGGTAGATGCTATTGACAAGAATTGCAGTTCATTAGAGCATAATCCATTTCCAGTGTTTCTTGTTGGAGTTTTTCTGCTTTTATACAATTTTGTGTCCTTAAGATAACTCTTGATCGCCCAATGCTTTTGAAATTAGATTTCATTTATGGAAAAAAATTAATGAGAGAAAGTGTCATGCACAAGGTTCATAACTCTCGCCTCAGTATTTTTGGAGATATTCCCCCTTTTCACAATTTCTTGACTGCCAGATAACTCTTGTTCTAGTTATGCTATTGAAACAAAATTTCAGTTATGGAAAGAGATTGATGAGAGGAAGTGTCACACATAAGGTCCATAGCTCTGTGCAGAGCTTTATAATTATAGTAAGCCCTTTAATGTTAGCTCTTTGCATATGTCACAGTTTGCCTTTGTGTATATGTGTGTGTAAGGGGAAGGGGGTGGGGGGAGACATCAGTTTTCTATGAAAACAAATCTCTAGTTTAATTTAACTTTCCAATAATGATCCTCTTTTAACCCAGTGCTATATTTGCTGAAGTAATGTTGGTATATAATAAAAAATAAGGGCGTGGGGTGGTATTTTAAATCTTTAAGTCAAATTTTATGAGGCCAAAATTTTTTATTTAGCATGAGCATCTATGGTTGCTTTGGTCGTTTGTTGAGGGTATTTTTCTGATGTTTTTTTTACTTGTTAGAGAAATCCTTCATATCCTTTGCGCACCTGTAGTGTATTGAAACAGGTAAAAAATTCTTGCCTCAGAAATGGGCCAATCTTTACAGTGAATGCCTTTAACGTATTTAAACAGGTAAAATTTTTTTCTCCTAAAAACCTGACCCCATTTTAACGTAGGAACCCTGAAAATAACTTATATCTGAAAAATAATCACTAAATTGATAGATTTAATTTAAAAAGTTTTATTAAAATGACTTAAAATGTAATTTGATATTAGGGTTATGAAGATATAGGATAAATTGATTTTAATAAGAAAAAATCAATAAAAACGTAAATTTGCAAATTTTAAACAAAAATTCAAATAACCTGAAATTTTCAAATTGAATAAAATAAATTTTAGCGAGTTTGAATGTTTATTTTTATTATGACTGCTGTGGATTACCAATTGACAGTCTTAATTAATTTTTAAAATTGATTATCTGATTGTCTCATTTTACGCATTTTTACGCTACAGGTGTTTTGATATTTAACAAAAGCTGATTACATGGTTTCCTGAACTACACACCTGTAATGTTGAAAAACATATTTTTAACCATTTTCAATGCTAATTTTATTGTGTCGCCTGCATAGCATGGCAGACACATAGGGATCACTTTGTCCGTCGTCGTTGTCGTCGGCGTCGTCGTCGGCGTCGTCGTCGGTGTCGTCGGCGTCACACTTTCTTGTCCGGAGCATAACTCGAAAAGTATTTGAGGTATCACCTTGAAACTTAAAACATGGATAGATCACATTGAGGTGGAGTGCAGTGCACAAGAATGATAACCATGACTTTCATATTTTCTGAGTTATTGCCCTTTGTTGATTTTCAGTCTTAATTTTTGTCCAGGGCATAACTCAAAAAGTATTTGAGGTGCTGACTTAAAACTTTATAGATAGATAGATCTCATTGAAGAGGAGTGCAGTTCACATAAATGATAACTCTCACTTTCTTTTCTCCTGAGTTATTGTCCTTTGTTGATTCTCAGTCTTTATTTTTGTCAGGAGCATAACATAAAAAGTATTTGAGATATTGCTTTGAAACTTCATAGATGGAAAGATCTCATGGAGTGCATTGTGCAAGAATGATAACTGTTGTATTTTTGGAGTTATTTCCCTTTGTTTATTTTTTTGGATTTAATTCTTGTGTGGTGCATAACTTGTAAAGTATTTGAAGTGTTGCCTTAAACATTTATAGTAGATAGATCTCATTGGTCTGAGTGCAGTACACAAGAATGATAACTCAATAATGATAATGATGACTACAAACTTGCAACATATATATAATTAACGTCATAAGTGCTTAATGACGTCATAATTTTTCTTACAGTTAATGTTTTGAATTCATAGTCATTCTGACACTCCTCTGATGAAGACTGTATAGTTGAAAGTGCTCGGGAAAATTATTACATATTGCACTGTTTGAATATTTTATTCCCCCCCCCCCAAAAAAAAAAATAAAAAATATATATATATATATATGTGTGTGTGTGTGTGTGTGTGTGATTTGGTGTTATTTTGTACCTCACAAAATAGATTATGCTTTATCAATAATTTGTCAAAAGATCGATTTTCTAGTCAATTCTTTCATCAAACATGCTTAAATGCAGGCGACACAAGTGTTCCGAGGAACACCCACATCTAGTCTTATGTTATACCAAAATATTAAACATTCTTAAGCGTCCTGTATGGTGCATTATAGCCTTTACATACATTTTCATATGCTTCAGTAGTTCAATTGTGTCCACAAACAAGTTAAATATGTTCAGTGCTGAAAAGCAGCTACAACCAGAAAAAACATATTTGGGTTTAATTTTAATGTTTTTAAATGTATTTTTTACTAAAAATAGGTCGAATCTTGTGTCCTGTTTTAAACCTGCAAAAAAGGCACCTGTCTCATAATGTTGCAGGGAATCGCTATAAAGATTGGCCAATTTCTGAGGCAACGATTTCTTTTTACCCATTTCAATATGCTACAGGCATTCACTGTAAAGATTGGCTCATTTCTAAAGCAACAAACTTTTTACCCGTTTCAAAACGCTACAGGCATTCGCTGTAAAGTTGGGCCCGTTGACCCAAAGGATATCAGGCAGAGAGAGGAAGACACTTATTTTTAAATAAAATCTAAAAAAAACAACAACTATAGTTACAAAGGGCTTTTCTTATGTATCTTAAATTGTGTTTAAAAAATTCAAGAATGGCAATGTTTGGTTAAATGGTATTGTGATTAAACACAATTGCTTTTTTTCTTCAAAACATTAACAGGTAAATCTTTGATATATACATAAATACTTTATACAAAGAGATTTATAATAAACTTTTTACAGACAAAATGAAAAAGAACCCCACACAACAAAACCAAACTGATCACCAGCATCACAGTCAACATGCACTGTCACCTGAACAGCAGAGAGGGGAAACCCCAGCAGAGAGGTCAGCAGAATCCTGAACAACATGGAGAGCAGCAGAATCTTGGACAACAAGTACAGCAGATAGATCTGCAGCACTGGACACTTATGGACGGAGTGGACAGGAGACAGGTCAGCAGGATCCTGAACAACATGAAAAGCAGGCAGATCAGCAGCCACATGGACAGCAGACAGTTCAGCAGCCACCTGGACAGCAGGCAGTTCAGAAGCCACCTGGACAGCAGGCAAATCAGCAGCCACCTGGACAGCAGGCAAATCAGCAGCCACCTGGACAGCAGGCAGTTCAGCAGCCACCTGGACAGCAGGCAGTTCAGCAGACACCTGGGCAGCAGACAGTTCAGCAGACACCTGGACAGCAGGCAGTTCATCAGCCACCTGGACAGCAGGCAGATCAACAGACACCTGGACTGCAGGCAGTTCAGCAGGCACCCGGACTGCAGACAGTTCAGCAGCCACCTGGACAGCAGGCAGATCAACAGACACCTGGACTGCAGGCAGTTCAGCAGGCACCCGGACTGCAGACAGTTCAGCAGCCACCTGAACAGGGGACAGTTCAGCAGCTACCTGGACAGCAGGCAGATGGACAGCAGACAGTTCAGCAGCCACATGGACAGCAGACAGTTCAGCAGCCACCTGAGCAGCTACCTGGACAGCAGGCAAATCAGCAGCCACATGAACAGCAGGCAGTTCAGCAGCCACCTGGACAGCAGGCAGTCTGCAGACACCTGGCAGCAGATCAGCCTGTACCACAGAAAAGCCAAAATCCACTTGAAAAACAGACAAACCAGCAGCCAAAACAAGGTAATTTTATTAGCTGACCTTAAGCTGTTTGTCCGTCATCAACATGTTACTTAAAACGACATCTCCTCCTAAACTTCCATGTCAGTTTTCTTAAAACTTTACAGGAGTGTTCCTTTGGTTGTCCTCTTCTAATGATGTTCAAAGAATTAATTTCCATGCCAAAATCTGGTTGTCATGGCAACTATATTGGGGAAAAAGTTTAAATAAAATTCCTCCAAAAGTATACGCTGGCAGATTAGGCACACTTTTTTTTAGCTCACCTGAGCATGTAGTGCTCATATGAGCTTTTAGGATCAATGGCTGTCCGGTGTCCGTCGTCGTCCGTTCTGAGTCCGTCGTCTGTTGTCCAGAATTATTTATAATGACATCTCCAAAACCACTGGGCCAGATTTGATGAAGCTCTACCAAAGTTGTTCAAATGGTTCCGGTCCATTGCATATCTGGGTCACAGGAGCTAAAAAAAGAATTTTAAACGTGAACTCTTTAAAAATCTTTTTCTCCAAAACCGCAAAGCCTAGAGCTTAGATATTTGGTGTATGGCATTGGATGCTGTGATAACCTATAAACCATATTATAAGCTAGCTCAGTGAAACTTGGTATATGAAAGCAATATAGAGATAAGGCACCTCACTTTAATATTTTTCTTGGATAAAAATACTGGTTGCTATGGTAATGGAAATAATCAAAACATGCATGACCAGCAGGGGACTTATGGTCCAATTTTGCACATGATTCTAGCTATTATGACTGTATGTCTTACATGCATAATGCTGTAGTGATTTCGCAGTTAAAAATGTCAGGGAAAATCAAAAGAAATGTCAGGAAATTGTTCACAAAACCATGAATGTGCACTTTGGGGGCATTCGTCACATCCTGTGACATATATTGTTTTAGTGATAATGAATTTTTGTCTGGGGTAAGCTTGAAAACTATCAATGGGATTAACTTGGGATTTATCTTAGATATAGATAGATAATGAAAAGATGAGGTGTCTTGTTCAAGAATCATAACTCCACATGATCTTTTATTATCTCCCTCTAGTTTATAGTTATCCTAAGACTCTATGGTGATATGACCAGCCTATGTTTTCTTTTCTGTGACAATAAAGTCTGCAGGAGGTATTCATATTTCTAGTCTCATCTGCTTCTAAGTTGAGCTGATGTCTTTTATGTCAACTGGAAAGCAAATTTTTATGCCCTCACCAAAAATGGGGGGGCATATAGATTTGCCTTTGTCCGTCCATCTGTACGTCCGTCCATAACTCTGAAAGTATTTGTACTACAGACTTCAATCTTCATGGATATATTAATCAGGACATCAGGGTTTTCGATGACACACAAAATTTTTGATGCAAAATAATCTGAAATGACCCCCATGTTGAATGCTAGTGCGCCGTCAATGACGCATTTTCAAAACCAGGTTCTAAATATAAGACACATTTGATTGATATCAAATAGCTGTCAGTTTAATCCTACTGCATGTGTTTCCTTTATTCTGGAAACAACATGTGACGTTCCAGATGCATAGTCATTTTATTTTTTCTGCTTCACTCTGAATAACAGATCAAGATATCAGACTTTCTGTTTCTTAAAATAGAACCTGGACTGCCGGCATTGCATAAAACGATGACCTCACTTCGTTGTCGTCCCGAATATTAGGCTGTCTGTTTACGTGCATGAAAGCATGTTTTTAGTCCCCTACCGGTGTTCCCACCGGAGGGGACTATAGGTTTGCCCTCTGTCCGTCCGTCCGTCTGTCTGTCCGTCCGTCCGTCTGTCCGCTCAAATCTGGATCCCGCGATAACTTAATAACTAAGCAAGCTAACTTGATGAAACTTGGTATATGACTAGATGGCAATGTGTAGATTATGCACGTCATTTTATTTTTGTTCTTCGACTAAAATTGTGGTTGCTATGGTAACGGAAATAGTGAAAATATGGCAAAAAATGGGATCCCGCGATAACTAAGCAAGCTAACTTGATGAAACTTGGTATATGACTAGATGGCAATGGTTAGATTATGCACATCATTTTATTTTTGTTCTTTGACTAAAATTGTGGTTGCTATGGTAACGGAAATAGTGAAAATATGGCAAAAATGGGATCCCGCAATAACTAAGCAAGTTAACTTGATGAAACTTGCTATATGACTAGATGGCAATGTGTAGATTATGCACGTCATTTTATTTTTGTTCTTCGACTAAAATTGTGGTTGCTATGGTAACGGAAATAGTGAAAATTTGGCAAAAATGGGATCCAGCGATAACTAAGCAAGCAAACTTGATGAAACTTGCTATATGACTAGATGGCAATGTGTAGATTATGCACGTCATTTTATTTTTGTTCTTCGACTAAAATTGTGGTTGCTATGGTAACGGAAATAGTGAAAATATGGCAAAAAATGGGATTGTTTACCATATTGAGTCAAGGTGGAGCCGGTAGGGGACTTTATGTGTTGCATACAACACAAGTTACTTGTTATTTATGAAAACTAGACTTACTTTGATTTTTTCTCACCATATATCGCCCTTTTATAGATAAATTTTATCAAAGAAAAATTCTCCCTTTATAAATTAGTCTGATGTTGCGATACGTTCTGTACAACTTAGTCCCAACCAATGATGGAGAGTTGTTGCATAGCAACGTCATTGGTATCATCGAAAATGCTGCAACAATGACGCAGCAGAATCTTAAATTTTTCTTTTCGAAAGAGAACTCAGAAACGGACAATGCCGATCGTCCTGGTCCATCTAATTACCCAGATTTGTCATCAAGTGAAGTAACTGCACATGTTGCTGAGCCTGATAGTCCATCGGCTAACAATTCTTAACCCTAAAAGATATCCAGAAAATAATTATAGCCAAGAACTGCATCAGTATGCAAATGACCAGCTGCATGAACTTTGTAATAAGTATGAACATACTTAATGGAGAGGAATGCAGGGGTCAATTTTTACAGTTTAAACACTTTGTTGTTGCTCACAAAGGTGTCTACTCTGATTTTGATAAGATGTGCAAACTTCTTGTGAATGACTATTCTGACATCTACACAGACCTAGTAAAACTTGTGTCAATTGCAATGATAATTCATGTCTCCAGTGCTCCCTGTGAAAGGGGATTTTCCCACCAAAACATACTAAAATCCAAAGTAAGAAATAGGGTCAGTCCTGATAGAGTTGATAGACTCCTCATGATAAGGTTGAATGGACCTAAGGAAATTGACTTTTTGGCAGCTGCAAGAGAATTTGCTTCCATAAAAAAAGAAGGAAGTGATACAGACAGTGTAGTCCATTTAACCTGATCATGGTTAGTGGTACATGTATATAATACTGAATTGACATTTGTCATTCAAGTTTACTGTAAGATAATAAAGCAGATCATAAACTGTTGAACTAAACAGTTATGTTACTTTATTTTATTTTCCAATGTTTCCATTTACACAGGTTTTGTATAACAGACACAGTGCAGGTATTAAGTTTTTAGCTCACCTGACCAAAGCTCAGGGTGAGCTATTGTGATCCCGTGAGCGGCCGTCGTCCGTCGTGCGTCATGCGGCGTCAACAATTTTTAGTGTTTACACTCTATCACCTTTATTTCTTAAGCAATCATCTTCAAACTTTAAGACAATGTTTATGACCATAAGGTCTCGATTGAGTTCGATTATGGCTGAGATCCATCAATTAGGTCAGGAGTTATGCCCCTTTTAATATTCAAAAATGCCACATTTCACGTTGTTTACACTCTAGCATCTTCATCTTTTGAGCAATCATCTTCAAACTTTATGGCAATGCTTATGACCATAAGGTCTCGATTGAGTTCGATTATGGTTGAGATCGGTCAATTAGGTCAGAAGTTATGCCCCTTTTAATATTAAAAAAATGCCATATTTCACTTTGTTTACACTCTAGCATCTTCATCTTTTGAGCAATCATCTTCAAACTTTATGGCAATGCTTATGACCATAAGGTCTCAATTGAGTTCGATTATGGCTGAGATCGGTCAATTAGGTCAGAAGTTATGCCCCTTTTAATTTTAAAAAATGCCATATTTTACTTTGTTTACACTCTAGCATCTTCATCTTTTGAGCAATCATCTTCAAACTTTATGACAATGTTTATGACCATAAGGTCTCGATTGAGTTCGATTAATGCTGAGATCCGTCAATTAGTTCAGAAGTTATGCCCCTTTTAATATTAAAAAAATGCCATATTTCACGTTGTTTACACTCTAGCATCTTCATCTTTTGAGCAATCATCTTCAAACTTTATGACAATGCTTGTGACCATAAGGTCTCGATTGAGTTCGATTATGGCTGAAATGGGCCATTTAGGTCAGGAGTTATGCCCCTTTTAATACAAAAAATGCCATATTTCACTTTGTTTATTCTCTGCCAACTTCATTTTTTTAACAATCTTTTTTAAACTTTAAGACAATGTTTATGCCCATAATCTCGCAATCGGGTTTAATTATAACTGATATTGACTTGTAAATTCAGGAGTTATGCCCATTTCACCATAAAAAAAAGCCAGATTTCACTTTTACACTCAAGCATCTTTATTTCTTAAGCAATCATCTTTCTCAGGTGAGCGACCAAGGGCCATCTTGGCCCTCTTGTATTATTATTAATCAAACATTCGAGGGGACACATGTCCCCAAAACGAATATGTATATATTAAACCCTGGGACATGAACTTGCGCATCTTGGTATTTTTATCAAACCGCTGTTTAAGTTGACATAGTTATGGGACTTTGTTTTTGAAAAATATTGAATTTTATGCTTGTAACGCATATAACTCTAAAAGTATTTGTACTACAGACTTCAAACTTCATGGATATATTAATCAGGACATGAACTTGTACACCTTGGTATTTTATCAAACTGCTGTTTAAGTTGATAGAGTTATGGGACTTTGTTTTTGAAAAATATTGAATTTTATGCTTGAGATGCACGTAACTTTTAAAGTATTTGTATTATAGACTTGAAACTTCATGGATATATTATTCAGGACATGAACTTGTTCACCTGGGTATTTTAATTGAACCTTTGTTAAAGTTGACAGCGTTATGGGCCTTGTTATGTTATGGAACTTGTGCACCTGAGTATTTTATGCCCCTTGCCATAAAGGGAGGCATATAGATTTGCCTTTGTCCGTCCGTCCATCCCAAAACTGTGACAAAGGTAACTCTGAAGGTATTTGTGCTATAGACTTTAAACTTCATGGATATATTACTTAGGACATGACTTGCACTCCTGGGTGTTGGCTTTTGTTTTGGAAAATGCGATGGGTGGGTCATCTGTGTCCTCTGGACACATTTCTTGTTCAACTTCAACAGTTGTTAGTTGTACTTTGCATCTGGGAAAATCGTAAAAAGTTTAATCCTCCATGTGACTTGAACTTGCAACCTTAGGATCCTTAGTCACTTAACACTATTTCTGGCACCAAACATACATGTACTTCAAATCACCTTTCTTTTATTTCAGAAACACCTACTTACAGAAGTGATGACAGGATGCTGCCAAACAATGAGAAGGTACAAAGAGCTGGTGTAAATGGAATTACTTATTCATTATTAGCTTGTCTGTTTCAAAGAAGCTGAGCTATTATGATGGCTGGGTTGTCGTCTGTGTCGTCATTGTTGTCGTGGTGCAAAAACTTAAATTTAGCCCATTACTCAAACACTTTTAAAGATATCAACACCAAACTTGGATAGTTTATAATCATGATAAGGCGCAGTTGTAAGAAAAGGGGCATCACTCTGATATATACATTTTCAGAGTTATGCCCCTTTTTAACTTAGAATTTTTAGTCAAAATTGCTTATTTAGTAGAATGTTTTGAAAACTATAAAAGATATCATCACAAAACTTAGAATTCTTGATAACTATGACAAGACACAGTTGTAAAACAAAGGGCAATATTCTGAAAGCTATATTTTTGGCGTAATGCCCCTTTTTAACTTATTTTTTTTTTATAAAAATAGCTTATTAAGTGGAATGATATCAAATCTAAAAATTGGAATACTTGATAATCATTACAAGGTGCAGTTGTTTAGACAAGGGGTATTATTCTGAAATCTATATTTTCAGAGTTATGCCCCTTTTTAACTTAGAATTTTTGTCAAAATTGCTTTTTAAGTAGGAAGTTTTGAAAACTATGAAAGATATCAACATGATACTTAAAATACTTAATAATCATGACAAGAGGCAGTTGTAAAACAAGGGGTATTATTCTGAAAGCTATATTTTGGGGGTTTTGTCCCTTTTTTAGCTCACCTGAGCACAAAGTGCTCAAGGTGAGCTTTTGTGATCGCCTTTCGTCCGGCGTCGTCCGTCGTCAACAATTTGCTTTAAACGACATCTCCTCTGAAACCGCTGGACAGAATTTAATGAAACTTGGCAGGAATGTTCCTTGGGTGAGGCTCTACAAAAGTTGCTAAAATAAAGTTGATCCTTAAGGTTCCATCATCTTCTTCGAAACTACTGGCCAGATTTCAAAATAAATTGGTACAGATGTTCCTTGGGTCAACCTCTACCAAAGTTGCTAAAATTTTTCCGATCCGTAAAAAAACATGGCCGCCAGGGGCGGGGCTTATTTGCCTTATATGTATATAGAGAAACCTTTAAACAACATCTCTCTGAAACCACTGGACAGAATTTGATTAAACTTGGCAGGGATGATCCTTGGGTCAACCTTCACAAAAGTTGCTAAAATAAACTTGATCCATGTAGAACTCTGGTTGCCATGGCAACAAAAATAAAAATAAAATGAAAACTTTAAAAATCATCTTCTTCAAAACTACTGGCCAGATTTTAAAATAAATTGGTACAGATGTTCCTTGGGTCAACCTCTACCAAAGTTGCTAAATTTATTCCGATCCGTAAATAAACATGGCCGCCAGGGGCGGGGCTTATTTGCCTTATATGTATATAGAGAAACCTTTAAACAACATCTTCTCTGAAACCACTGGACAGAATTTGATTAAACTTGGCAGGGATGATCCTTGGGTCAACCTTCACAAAAGTTGCTAAAATAAACTTGATCCATGTAGAACTCTGGTTGCCATGGCAACAAAAAGAAAAATAAAATGAAAATTTTTAAAATCATCTTCTTCAAAACTACTGGCCAGATTTTAAAATAAATTGGTACAGATGTTCCTTGGGTCAACCTCTACCAAAGTTGCTAAAATTATTCCGATCCGTAAAAAAACATGGCCGCCAGGGGCGGGGCTTATTTGCCTTATATGTATATAGGGAGAACTTTAAACAACATCTCCTCTGAAACCACTGGACAGAATTTGATTAAACTTGGCAGGGATGATCCTTGGGTCAACCTTCACAAAAGTTGCTAAAATAAACTTGATCCATGTAGAACTTTGGTTGCCATGTCAACAAAAAGAAAAAAAAATGAAAACTTTAAAAATCATCTTCTTCAAAACTACTGGCCAGATTTTAAAATAAATTGGTACAGGTGTTCCTTGGGTCAACCTCTACCAAAGTTGCTAAAAATTTTCCGATCCGTAAAAAAACATGGCCGCCAGGGGCGGGGCTTATTTGCCTTATATGTATATAGGGAAAACTTTAATCAACATTTCCTCTGAAACCACTGGAAAGAATTTGATTAAATTTGGCAGGAATGATCCTTGGGTCAACCTTCACAAAAGTTCCTAAAATAAACTTGATCCATATAGAACTCTTGTTGCCATGGCAACAAAAAGAAAAAAAATAAGAAAACTTTAAAAATCATCATCTTCAAAACTACTGGCCAGATTTTAAAATAAATTGGTAAAGATGTTCCTTGGGTCAACCTATTTATCTCAGGTGAGCGATTTAGGGCCATCATGGGCCTCTTGTTTACTTAAAGTTTTTGTCCAAATTGCTTATTAAGTAGAATGCCTTGAAAACTATGAAAGGTAGCAACACAAAGCTTAGAATACTTGATAATTATGACAAGGTGCAGTTGTAAGACAAGGGGAATTATTCTAAAAGGAATGTTATGCCCCTTTTAACTTAGATTATTTTTTTAAATTATTTTATTCAAAGCAATTACATTTCTTCTACACAGTGTAAGATATTTTTATTTTCTTTTTCATTTTTACTTAGCAGTTACTCTTTATACCTTATGGTGTTCAAACTTTAAATCTCAAATATGGCACCCGTTGTTGACATGTAAAACAGATGAGCATTGGCACCGCTCTGAGGCTCGTAGTTTTTTCTTTGTTATGATTATACACCTTGACAGGGTTCTCACAAATCTGCATAAGTTTGAAAAATCATTTTAAAAATTCAATATGTGCTTAATATGGCACATTATATTCAAAGACCTTTTAAACAAAGATTGGCAACTTGTCATAATCCCTTAAAAGCATGTTACAAATTGTCCAATCCTCGCAAAGTCACATTTTCTAATATCTCCTTTTCTATTGAAGGTATGTGAAATTAAAGTGTATATTTCAATAGGACATTACATTACTATCAAAATGATATTTATTAAAAGAAGTCAGGTAATAAAAAAAGTTGTATGTAAAATAGAAAAGTACCTGCTTAAAAGAATAACGTAATGTTATTTTTCTGCTACTCTGACTGAATTTGAACTACATTCTAAAAGAATTTTGAAAATCATATTGAAAATAATTCCATTTATGAGAGATATGATAATTTCATAATATGGTTAAATTTTCGGCTGTGATTTTTAGTACATTTTTGAAAGTTTGCAAAATTAAGTTATCTGATTTGTGCCTACACAAAATTTTCCAAAGGCTTTTACAGAAATTTCCTATCTCTGTTTAATAAGTCTTTGTTATGTATTGGAAAACATGTACAATGTGCATTTTATAAACCTCTGCAGGCTATATTAGCCAGAATCAGAATCTGAAAAGTTTGAACCTGTTTCAAAGATTTTGTCACAACTGATTTTACCGCTGCTTTACAAAGTGAACCGGAGGCATATTGGAAATCACAGTATAGCCCTGTCACATCCATCACATTATGTCCTGTTGCACCCTGTCGTACAAAAAGTTGATATCTAAATATTATTTTGGGGGCTGCACTGAACCTTTGCACATGAATACATTGGTAGATAGTCCATTAACAGTGAAAGGCATATTTATTTTTTCTCAAAGAGTTATGGCCCCTTTTTACTTAGGAAATTTAGCTGTATGTCTTGCAGTTCTGGTTTACAAAAATTATCTTAAGTAATCTTGACGGCACAGGAATGAGTCTTTTATTGCATATTCTTTTGTAGAAAGTCCATCACCAATGAAAGGCATATTTCTCATTAAAGTATCAAGAGCTTTGCACTGACCACATGTAATGCCGTGCTCACAGGGGCTATGATGTCTGAGGGTCTTAAAATCTTTAAAAATTCAAGAGTTATGGCCCATTTTTGTTCTGGTTTTTTGTTTATGCTATATCATATGAAGCATTACCAGCACAAATCTCACCACTTTTTGAAGAATACTTAGTGGACTACTAAGTTTGAGAGGGGGTATATAGGAGTCAGTTTGTTGGTTTGTTGGGATGGCAAAAATCAAATCTATGACAAGAACCACTCCATTATTTCACCAATTCAGCTCATGCATAAATAATGATGTATAAATGTGTGTGACATAATTTTTCTGTGCATCTTCTAAGGGAAGAATTACGGCCCCTGATTGGACTTAAAAAATCTTTTGATGCCCTGAGCCCATGGTGTTAAGTTAACTGATTTATAGCTTTTGTTCTATGTAAAAGCCACATGGTGGGGGTATTCATCACCTTCAGTGATAGTTTTAGTTCGTAAACCTTCTTTATATATGATATTTTACAATTTGGACTATTTTTGTATTTGTCATGAACATGAAAGGTGCCAAACAAGTGTTCAGGTGTTCAAGATGGCTGTATTTAGTACTAATGAGGGGACACATTCAATGAAAACAAAATTAAAAGCTTGAATGAGACATGATTTGTTATTTCAAGGCATTTTTCACTTCATTAGCCATGTGCCTGTTTTTGTATAAAAAATAAAAGAATGATGATCATTGATAATTCAGATTTTCATTTTTTAGCTCACCTGAGCACACATGTCCAAAGTGAGTTATAAGGGTCACCCTGCGTTTGTCGTCATCCGTCAATCGTCAACAAATTGTTTTAAACAACATCACCTCTGAAACCGCTGGACAGAATTTGTTTAAACTTGGCAGGGATGATCCTTGGGTGAACAATTACAAAAGTTGCTAAAATTAACTTGATCCATGTAGAACTCTGGTTGCCATGGCAACGGAAAAAAATGAAAACTTAAAATCGTCTTCTTTACAACTACTGGCCAGTTTTCAAAATGTTTTAGTACAGACATTCCTTGGGTAACTTTCTATCAAGATTGCTAAAATTATTCCAATCTGTATAAAAATGTGGCAGCTATGGGCAGAATAATTTGCCTAATATGTATATAATGTGAAAACTATAGAGAGCTGTTTGCCAAAACTGCAGGCCAAATTTTATAATTTCTTAGCACAGGTGTTCCTTGGGTAACTCTCTACAAATGCTGCTAAAATAAACTTGATCCATGTAGAACTTTGGTTGCCATGGCTACCAAATGAATATTACCAGTTTTTTTTTTATTGTTATTATTTTTTTTAAATTCATCTTCTCCTCTAAATATGTTGGTAAGAATTTAATTTCATTTAACAAAAATAATCACATCATTACCCTCAACCAAAACTGCTCAAACAAAGCTGACCTGCTGAAAATTCAGCTTCCTAGGGATTATTTAGAAAGTTAACTTACACAAACCTGATGGTTATATTAATGACTATTATCTTGTGATCAAGGCTGAGTTGGTATTTGACCACTGTCTCCAATTATGGCCCTTAAAGTATAAAATAAATGTCATATCTAACTTTGCTAACATTCTAGCATCCCCATTTATAAAGCAGTCTTGATCAGATGTATACATAATGTTAATACACCAAGGATTATTATGCCTTGTATGGGAGTTATAGTCCATAATACTTAAGGTTGCCTTTAGAGCAGTGATACTCAGGTGAGCGATATAGAGCCATCATAGCCTTCTTGTTTGAAAGTAAGATTATTTCAAACATTCTTTAAATAGGAGAAATGGGATAGGGAAGGAGCCAAACCAAAGAACTATGTAAGTTATTATTTATATCAATCTTTCTCTCTGTATATGGATATATTGTTAGCATTATCTTGTGTTTGAAATCACATGTATTGCAGGTACATGAATGTATGCTATAAATAATATCATTAAGCACATAATTACAAAATCTGCATAAAGCCTTATATATCCAAGCAAAATTATTTTGTCAATTCAAGATTCATAATAAATTGCATTTATCATCATAATGATATAGTATAACAAGGCCGATCATATCGACTACTCATCCAATAAAAAATTATGCCACTGACAGATAGGCCTAGTTAAACTGAAAAGCAATAGAGATAGATCAATAAGAGCATGTTTCTGTATTCATCATTGTCATGACACACTTTTCTTTCAGACTCCACCTACTGGCCAGACTCAGATTGATTCATCCAACAAGGGTAACTTTTCTTTATGTTTTCACATCAAACATGTATAACTACGTCAGTATATATTGTAATGTCAGTTATATCACTGACTGACCATCTCTAAAAAACCCACCTTCTATCGAACCCCGTGAAAAAATGCCTCTTTATACAAGGCAACAAATTATTCTAAAATGACAAAAGATTATAATGAATTTAGACATTGTTTTATTAATTATTTAAATTGTGTACCAATTTTCGTTAATATTACAATAATTCCAATCAAATGATACTGGGTGAAATGTTAAGGGGTTTGAGAGAATTCAGAGCAACAGATAAGCTGCGTATTTGCATAAATACCCAATTAAAATTTTCAAAAACTCAGTTGAAATAAAAATAAATGTGTATCAATGCGCCAAAAAATATTCCGATTCCCAATTGCATTCAAATAGATCGCATACCGATCAAGTTTTTACTTATCATCAACAACAAGTGTGCGTTCCTGCAAAAATACATCTTACTATAGCTAATTGACGATCAGGAACCAGCACTCGGACACTTGTGTATTACAAGCGTTTACATTTTGTTTACAACTGTCATGATGTCGACTCGTTGAGGAAAACGAAAGTTTCCTCCAAACAAAATAATCAAATTGATTTGTCAATGAAGTACTTAAGCTGTATTATGACGAGTGGGGACATTTTCATTTCTTAATGAAGTGTATTAACTCTTTAACTATTACATTGGTGACGGGTTTCCATACTGTTGTTTAAAGAACAAGGTAGTGTCTTCCTCAAGCAAGTACATAGGGGAGATGTTCGAAGGGGAAACCACGGCGTTTTTGGCTTTATGATATGTTTAGGTGTATGTTTTTCTCATCAGAGAGTAAAAAATATTTTGATACCCAATAGTTTTTAGATCACCATGATCACCCTGCGTCCGTCGTCATGTGTCGTCCGTCATGCGTCGTCAACAATTTGCTTTAAACATCAACTCCTCTGAAACCGTAGGACAGAATTAGATTAAACTTGGCAGGGATAATCCTTGGATGAGCCTTCAAGGATGATCCTTGAATGAGCCTTCACAAAAGTTGCTAAAAATAAACTTGATCCATGTAGAACTCTGGTTGCCATGGCAACAAAAATTAAGAAAAATATGAAAACTTAAAAAATAAATTTTCTTCAAAACTATTTGCCAGATTCAAAAATGTTTTAGTAAAGATGTTCCTTGGGTAACCCTTTACCAAGATTGGTAAAATTATTCCGATCCGTAAGAAAACATGGCTGCCAGAGGCAGGGCTAAATAGCCTTATATGTATAAAGTGAAAACTTCAAATTACATCTCCTCTGAAACAGTTGGACAGAATTTGATTAAACTTTGCAGGGATTATCCTTGAGTGAACCTTCACAAAAGTTGCTAAAATAAACATGATCCATGCAGAAAAATAAATCTTCTTCAAAACTACTGGCCAGATTTCAAAATGTTGTAGTACAGATGATCCTTGGGTAACCCTATACTCAGGTGAGCGATTCAGGGCCTCTATGGCCTTCTTGTTTTCAATACCCAATTGATGGTAAAAAATAGGGATATTACCCAATTGAAACAAAAGCCTTATCTGTTGCTCTGAGAGATGGGGTTAAATTTGGCCCCGCCATAGGGGTCACCTGATTTTACATAGGCTAATATAGAAAAAAAAAAAAAATCTTCTTCATAGAAACCACAAGCCCTGGAAGTTTAGATATTTAATATGTAGCATTGTCTAGTGGATCTCTACCAAGTTTGTTCAAATCATGGCCCTGGGGTCAAATTTGGCTCTGCCATAGGGGTCACTTGATTTAAAATAGACTAATATAGGAAAAAACTTGAAAAATCTTCTTCTCAGAAAACACAAGGCCTGGGGTTTAGATATTTGGTGTGTAGCCTTGTCTAGTGGATCTCTACCAAGTTTGTTCAAATCATGACCCTGGAGAACTATCCCTCATTGAGCAGAAAGGTTTTGGAGAGGATATAGTTTTGACATTGTCCATCTATCCATCAGTTATATTTTTTATCACCTGTACATATCTTAAATATTATTGGACAAGAGTCACAACATAAATGTTCAACAGCATGCAAAGTTGTATAATGTGGGTTTTGTTTTGTTGTTTTGCCTTGTATGTGTAGAGCCCTTAATTACTTAATATAATTGTCTTCCAATGTCTCAAAAACTACAGAAAAAAAAAAAAAAAAGTAGAGCTGCAAATCGTTTTTAGGAATTTTATCCAGCATTTGACGTTTTGTACTTAAGGTTTTGTTTGTTGTTTTGCACAATATGTGCAGAGTTAATGCCCTTTAATATAATAATAACTTTAAGATAGCTGTGTCAGGCATATCTCCCAATCTGTATATGCCAGAGACAAGACTTTAAAAAAAAGAAAAATCACCCGTTTGCAAGGTTATGCACCTGTGGTTTTGTTTATTGTTGGGCTCATAGCTTGCAGAGTTACTTCCCTTGAATTACTAATAAAATAGTTGTGTCATCAGATTTCCAAAACTATATGAGATCTATGGCCCATGCCTTTGTCACAAAGGGTAGAAATATCAAAAACAAATAATTGTTTATTTTTACACGTACATGTAAACACAACAGAATTTGTTGCTATATTTAGTAACATGTATTTTGTACATCAGTAATGTGTCTGCCTCTAAGCTTACTAAATTGCCAAGTAATTGAAGTAACTATCTGTGGGATATTATTTTTTTTTTCCATTACAGGTATTAGCATACCAACAGCTTGGACCCAGGTTAAAGTCGCAGCCACATTTGCCAATGACAGCAAAATCGAATTTGATATTTCAGATGATTTTGATCCTTGCAAATTGCAATTTGTCTTAGCATCACCATCAGAATTTGAAGCATTTATAAAACACATACACATCAAAAATTGGAAAATCAATAACAGTGAAATTATCTTACAACTTGATGAGATCATGCTAGAAGATGAACTAAAAAAAAATCTCAGTTCTTTTTTTCATTCTAAAACAAGTGGGTTACTTGTAAAAGAATTTCACAGGGAAAGACTGGACTCAGTTGTTCAATCTGTTTCTGAGCATTTAAAAAGTGGTTTTGTAAGGTTATATACTTGCCAAGATACCGAACATTTGAAACTTATTGGACCAGATTATCTTGAACAAATATCTAAGCTATGGCCAACACATGAAATTGAATATACAGTTGATGATGTGAGGCAGGTAGCATTTATAAAACACTTACAGGATGAAGGTGTTTTGGCAAAAAGTTTACCTGGTGTTCATGTGGAATTTTTGAGTGAGAACAAATTTAAATGCGAAATGTCAAGGAATTTGAATTTGGAAGATGGAAAGATTCAGAATTTTATCAAAGCAACAACAGGTAAAAAACTCCATCTCCAATCACCTTATGTGAAGTTATTGGGAAATGAAGAGGTTATTTCATGTGTTTACAAAAAGTTTAAGCACCAAGATATTGTAGCTTGGATTGTTGTTGCTGATGACTCAGTACTTTTGTATGCTGAAGGAGATGAAATGGCTGATAAAGCAGAGAAAACTCTAGAAAATTGTTTTCAGTTTATCAAAGTTGGAACTTTCCAAATGGACAAGGAAACATTGAATCAGTTTAGTAAGATGATTGTTTCCATGAAGAAAGATGGAGAAGATGGTGTTCTGTGTTTGAGGAATATTGCAGGAGATATTAAATCATGTTTTGTAAGACCAAGTGTGTTTAAAAGGAACGAGTACTTTGAAATAGATATGCTGAGAGCCTTTGAATTCTTTGGAGAGATGAAGAAATTTCAGGACAAATTCAAATCTATAAAAGTCAAATACAATCTTTATGAATCTTCAGATGTGACATTCACTGGCAGTGACCAAGCAGTTATTGATAATGCTGTTGATGAATTTAAGAAAGCGATACATTTGCTGGAAAGAAAACAGCTTGAGATTGGCCTTGAGGAAGTTGAATTGCTTTCATCAGAAAAGATTTTATCACATGTAACAAGAAACTTGAGAGAGAAAAGGAAGTTTGCATTTATTATACCAAGTGGAAATAAAGTGTTTGCCATTTTGTTACAAAAACATGCAGAGGAAACCATTGAGTTAATAAAGAAATGTTTTGTGAGAACAAAGCTAGATAAACGTCTAATGACAACACAGAATTGGAAAAGGTTTGAGAATTTATATAAGGATCAGTTCCTTGTAACCTCAGATGAAATGGTTCACACATTTAATCTTCAAACAGAAGTTCAGAATCTTTCTGCTGTTGAGGATTTTGAAATAAATATCAGCCCATTTATATCAGAATTATTGCATAAGTATGGGAAAAACATTGTATGCAAGTTAGAGGGAGAAAAAAATATAAGAACTAAGATTTTGGGCAACAGCTGTCATCTGATAGGAAAACCTGAAGAGATCAAAGAATTTAAGGATGCACTTCATAGAACAATTAAGAAGGTTGTATATCCACTAAAAGGTAAAACTAAAGTTAGGGATTTCCTAAGTAGTGCAGAGGGAGAGAAAAAAATGAACAGCACTGCAGAGCGGTTCGAGAGTACTTGGACTGTCAAAGATCAAAGTCTTCAAGACAGGGCTAGAAATAAAAGTCAAGTGAAAGGTATGTATATAATAATAGTTTTATGCTACATTAAACTGTGTATCATCAAATGCATTTCACATATTGTCTGCATTTGTGTGTATCATTAGGACCAGCCTTGTTACATATGGCACTGGTGTAACACTATAGCTTATTACTCGGCATTCAATGGAGGGGAGTTCCATGACTGACTGATTCAATGTAGTATAATATCAGTTTAGATCCCAGATTGGTTGAGCTAAATTTTCAATAATGTTTTAGGCTATAGCGTCCAAGATGCCTGTTAATGTATCAGCACACATAAAATTATAAATATTATATAACATTTTGGGCTGATTTAGCCTTTTAGCTCACCAGAGCACAACATGCTCAAGGTGAGCTGTTGTGATCATCCTTTGTTGTCATCCGTCCTGCGGCAACAACAATTTTTTTAAAAAGACATCTGCTTCTACCACAAGGTAGAAATTAATGAATCGTGACATGAATGATCTTTACACAGCCCTTCACAAATGTGATTAAAATAAACTTGATCCATGCAGCACTCTGGTTTCCATGACAACAAACAAAATTTTATTAACATAACATTAAAAATCTTCTCTGAAACCAATGGTCAGAATTCATTGGCCTCATGTTATCTAAATAGAAAATTTCAAAATTATTCTATGAGGCCAATGGTCAGAATTAAATTTCTTCAGGCACAAATGGTCACCTCATGACTGTCTTCCATAATTGCTAAAATAAAGATGATCCTTCGAAAAATGAGGCCCCTAGGGGGTCGGCTAGTATTCTTAAATACTTAAAATAGAAATTTTCAAACTTCTTCTATGAAACCAATCAACAGAATTTAATTTCATTAGCACAAATGGTCACTCCATGTGTATCTTCCATAATTGATAAAATACAATTGATCTCTTGAAATATGTGGCCTCAGGGGATAGCTAGTTTCTTAACATACTCTTTACAGACAGTTTCAAAATTATTCTCCTCTGAAAATTATGTTTAGAATTTCTTGTTTTGCACTAATGATAACCTCCTGGTCTCATACCATAATTGCATTTGATTGACTAACTTTAAAATTCTTTGTATCTGAAACTTGAATCTGGTTGCTGCTATAGGTAACTAGGTAAAATCAAGTGACATGAATGGTTTAAAATAAGTTTATGTATCCTGGTGAGTGATCTAGGGCCATATGTTACCCTCTTGTTGTAATTATACTTTTATGTGTGAATGTTATTTTTGCTTATTTAGCTCATTTTATTCAGTCATTTATTATTTGGGCTAATTTAACTTTTATCAGATATTTTCAGTGAGCAACTTCCCCACTGCTTATTTCTTGAAAGACAAATGCATTTTGTAGAAGGTCCATCACTAGTGAAACCATCATCATTTAACTATTCTCTATGTTGTTGAAACAAGGAGGTGAAGAAGTGATGTTAATAGTCTTTAGTTTTTGTCGTAATTTCAGGCCTTCAACCGTTCCTACTTTTTCCTACTTTTCCTACTTTTTCCTACTTTTTCATCACCTTCCTACTTTTTCCTATTTTTCTACTAAAACCTCCTACTATTCCTACTTTTTGCATTTAAAAAAAATAAAAAAAAATAATAATAATAATAATAAATCACTGAACAATTTTTGTGTTAAGTATATTTGCAGATAAAATGGAAGTGCTGTCAAACTGGCAAGTTTCTGTTGATGAAAGGTGTGGCATGCTACTCCTCTGATGGCAGTCTTCATTTTGAAGGTCAGTATCTACATGTATTGATTAGTCTTGTAGATGTTGGGTAGAACTCCAGAAGCATGCATGTCATTTTGAAAGATAATATACCCAATGATGCGCTGCTGAGGGGCATTTGGTTACTTTCAAATGTGCCTTTTTAAAACTTTTAAAAATAATGTGCTGAAATAAGTCTTCTCATATTTCCATATTAGTTTTTCCAAAAGATTGATGCTATATGTGTGTTTTATCATTTGAAAGTAATCCATCTCATTTGCAAAGCTATGACCAGCTAAAGAACAAAGTTCATTAATATTGCTGCAGCTTTGCATTTTTTATTAGCTCACCTGAGCACAACGTGCTCATGGTGAGCTATTGTGATCGCCTTTTGTCCGTCGTCCGTGCGTGCGTGCGTGCGTGCGTCGTCAACAATTTGCTTTAAACAACATCTCCTCATGAACCGCTGAAGGGATTTTGACCAAACTTCACAGGAATCATCCTTATGATGCCCTCTATCAAAGTTGTACAAATTATTCAGATTGGTTAAAAAAGTAGGTCACAGGAGCTAAAAATAGATTTTAAAAATGCAAACTTTGAAAATCTTCTTCTGCAAAACTGCAAGGCCTAGAGCTTAGATATTTGGTATGTAGCATCATCTTATGGGCCATTACCAAGATTGTACAAATCATAGCCCTACGGTGATAAATGACCCCGCACCAGGGGTCACTTGTTTTACATAGAGTTATATAGGAAAATCTTTAAAAATCTTCTTCTATGAATCCATTAGGCCTAGAGCTTAGATATTTGGTATGTAGCATCATCTAATGGTTCATTACCAAGATTGTTCAAATCATAGCCCTACGGTGATAAATGCCCCCGCACCAGGGGTCACTTGTTTTACATAGAGTTATATAGGAAAATTTAAAAATCTTCTTCTATGAATCCATTAGGCCTAGAGCTTAGATATTTGGTATGAAGCATCATCTTATGGTTCATTACCAAGATTGTACAAATCATGACCCTATGGTGATAAATGACCCCGCACCATGGGTCACTTGTTTTACATAGAGTTATATAGGAAAAACTTTAAAAATCTTCTTCTATGAATCCATTAGGCCTAGAGCTTAGATATTTGGTATGAAGCATCATCTTATGGTTCATTACCAAGATTGTTCAAATCATAGCCAAAGGTGATAAATGCCCCCGCAATA